>WEDG01001682.1:0-63135 GCA_017591395.1 Schistocephalus solidus
CCCATCAGCCATCTCCGATGCTGCCATTGAACGGCTCCATTAGGTGGGCACGAGCAATAACCTGGATCGGCCGCCATCCCTAACAGAAACCATCCGGGCCATGCCACAGATTTCAAGCGGGAATGTACAGGGACCCAACGCATTCCCGTCGGATATATATAAGCACGGCGGGCCCCAGCTGATGGCGGAACTCACAATAATATTGCAGAAGATTTGACGCAAAGGACAAGTTCCTAAATATTCCAAAGCGACTATCGTCCATTTCTACAAGCGGAAGAAGAACCAGCAACTCTGTGATAACCACAGCGGCATCTTCTTGTTCAACATCGCAGTGAAGACTTCGCCCGTATCCTTAATCGTCTGAACGGTCACCTAGAGCAGAGACTGCTCCCGAATAGTCCATGTGACTTCTGATAGACGCCTATCGTGATGATCACCCTAGGATCCGCCTCGCCAACAGAACTGACGGGTGACTTCTAAACAGTCAGCATATGCAGACCCCAACGCGTGAGTCTTCAATTACAGTCCATGTCTTGCTCTTCGCGAACGACTGCGCCCTGAACACCGTGACGAAGGAGGATACGCAAATGAGCATAGACCTCTTAGCCACAGGCAGCGCCAATTTCTGAGTAACAATCAATACAGCCAAAACGGTGGTAGTTTACTACCCACCACCCAGCAGAGAATACAATGCTCTCCGAATCAATGTCTACGACGCTCAAATCAAAATGTGGAAACCTTTGGCTTATCTGGGAAGCACGCTGTCACACAACACGATAATAGACGACGAGGCTGCTAAGCGGATCCCCAAAGCCAGTCAGGCACTCGGCAGGCCTCCATGTGGAATTGCCACGGTATTCGATTGAGCACGAAACTGAAGATGTACAAGACCGTCGTTACGACGACACTCCTTAACGGAGCGGAGACCTGGAGTTTCTACTCGAGCCAATTGCCTCCGCAGAACACTGAGGATAAGATGGCAACACAGGATCTTGGACACGGAAGTCCTGGAGAGAACAGGAATCCTCAGCACTCACGCCATGCTGAGGAAAGTGCGACTGTGATGAAGCGGCTACATGGTGAGCATGGACGACGAGCGACTACCCAAGTGACTTTTCTACGGAGATGTCACTAAGGGTGCTCCACGGCAGAAAGTGCAAAAACAGACGCTGCAAGGACACTGAAGATATTTCAGAAGCAACTTAAAATCAGCCCGACGACCTGAGAGAACCTCACCCGGGACAGACCGGCATGGTGAAGATCCGTGAAGACTAATGCAGTAATCAATGAGGCCAACCGGATCGCCGCTGCTAAGGCCAAAATGACGGAAAGCAAGTCACAAGCACCGCGGAACACCACAGTCAATACGAAAGCCCTGCCAACGTGCCCACACTGTCAACGAACATTCCGCGTACGAATCGGCCTAGTCGGATATCTTCAAACTCAATGCAACAACAATCCCATAACATCAACTTCTGCCACAACTGCCTCAGACCCTACGACAAAGACCACCCCAACCACTAATTATCACTCCGTCGATGCCCGGCCACCCGCAATCACCGGCACCTTCCTCCCTCCTCCACCCCTTGCGCCGATCACGGTGACGAACACAACTTGCCCCATTTCCGCCATCTCAGCGGCCGCATCCGACTACCTGCTTCCTCCATCTCTAGCACCGACAACAGTACCACCGATAGTAACTCGGTGCTAACCTGTACTCATTGAGATCGTACATTCACCTCACACATAGGCCTGGTCGGTCACTTGCGAATCCATCGCACAGAGACTGGCGAACCAGTGCCTGAATCGGTCACAAACAGAAGGGACCGCCACATCCAAGGCCCTCACTAACCCACAAATTAACTCATGGCTTGGGCCTGCTTGGTCACATGCGCATCCAAGAAAGCGTACTCCACCACGATGCCAACGCATCTAACGTATTTTGAGCGCGAATACCAGGACCAATAGCACAACCACCGCAAAGGCAGCACCTTCCGACCTATCCTATCCTCACTGTCATCCCAACTCAACTGTCCAAACTGCCCACGCACATGCTTCGCCATGAAAAGCTGCGGTAGAACACCGACGGCTATACCACAATACTACATGTCTCCCCATCGGCCTGTGCATCTAACATGATCACACGTAACACCACAAAAACATATACTTTTAGCCTGTATATATGAGAAATAGTCTAAGATCACAGGTATATTGGTTGTATTTCTATGTTTAAAACAGTGGTTTGAGGACACCCAAATTAATCCGGTAGTTCAGTAAACCAGGTATCATCTGTTCAAGCGATCTTTTGTCTAACCACATATACTGCAAGTTCGATAAAGTTACAATGTTATGATGCTATTCGGGGTACCAGAACGACTGCCCCACGGTAAGTAGAGTCTTGATTTGCTCGGCATGAGCAAGCTGTTCCTGTGTATTCTGGGTGACTTCGTTTCGAACAACCAGAGAGAAGAAGAGGCGTCAAGGGAGAAAAGGGTGGTACTGAAAGCAAAGCACGTCACCGATAAAGCGAGGTTAAGGCCGTAAACGCATGGGCAGAGAGTTTCGCTGCGCTGTGTTATTGTTCTTAGTAGATGAGATAATTGTCTGCGTAAAACGACTGGAATTGGTATAGTGTTTGTGAAGCGGAGTAGATAAACAATCGAAACGCCTGACTTAATGTTGTAAATACCCCTGGAAAGCGAAGAAGGTCACGATTGTGTAATTGTACTTCGATAGCGGCTTGCAGGACAACAATATTCATTGAAATCGAACTTGCCAAGCGGCTTGCACAAGCGAGCTGTTTTTCACTAATTTAATGTTCCGGAACCTCTTCAGCGATTGTGAGCCCGTATGGAAAATAAAGTGCTTGATGAGAAGTGAATGATGGAGCTTTTGGTCAAGGGCAATCAAAGTTAGCATTTCTCTTTGCGTGGTGCTGCATCACGTCAGAGCATATAGGACATCGACTGGTGAAAACGAGATACTTTCGATGCGGTGGATCTTACTGGCTAAATGCCGTTGTCGTCCAGGAGGAAGGATAGACTGTTCATGAGGTTGGCCATAAAGGTGAGGACGGAAGCCGAAATTAAGCCGTTTACCGGACTATAAGGCCTGTTCACACCAACTTTGCCAAAGAAAATAGGCCAGGTTGGAGGGAGTGATATTTGCGAAGCCGTAGATAAAACGATGGTAGCAGGCAAACAACAGTAATCGAACGTTTGTCTCGGATTAGGGAGCTAATTTTAGATTCTCAAGACCCTGTAATAAACAGTCTTCAGAAAGGACATGCTGCAAGTTTATGATGCATCGTTGTAACAATCGGTACTTTTTAGGGTTCATTTTTAGGCCATATGTTTGCAGAAGTCAGAAAACCCACTTAAAATTGTGAGCAAACGATCTACGATGGACGGTGGTGTCGTCGAGGCATACAAGGCAAACGATAGGGTATAGGCCTAAAAAACCAATTTAATTAACGGCTGATAGAAGGCCGTAGCGCTGGCAAGATCCACGGGGAAAAGGTGTCAAAAAAGTATTTATCTCGTTTCGTCCGGCAATTTGTTCAGCATACGTGAAAACTGCATGTCACGGTAACAGAACGTCTTTAAAGGCGGCCCATTGGGCAGCTGTTACACTCGAAGAAATGGGACCGTCAATTGACATCGGTACTGTAAGAGGGTTGGTGTCCACGGAGTGACCATCAACGGTAGTACAGGGGAGTAAGGACATGATTCCATGGACAGAATAGGGGAAGTCGGGCACAATAATTAGCAAATAAATCATGTAAGAAATCCAATCTTAGTATGTTATCATGCTCAAAATTTCAAACAGCCTAGTTTAAATAGAGGACAAGGAAACAATAATTTCAGTAATTTCGAAACATCCAACGAGGGAGCCATTAGTTTCAATAAAGTAAATGCCCAAGTGGAGGGGTGAATGTCAACGTGCGATTGGTTCTAAGGGTGAGGCACACCTAATAGAGACCCATCACCAACAGTAGGATTATCATAGTGGGCGCAATTGTTAAAAATCAGGCATGAGTCAATGTGACATGCGTCTTAGACGGGGGAGATGGCGTATGACGAAAACTTACCAGATTACCGTTTTTGGCCGCATGGCTTGGCACGGCCCCGAACTGTTAGCAGTATCAGTAATACCGTGGTGCATAAACTGGAGGTACATAGATATCTCTATGAGATCATAGTTGCGAGAGTCGTGATGTTGTGAGAGTGGGTTCATGTAGGGAGCTTGATACGATTTCAAAGGTACGGAAGTTAGTGGGAGGCGGTAAATGAAATTGCTATTAGGTTTCCTCCGATCGGATGAGGCCAGAAAAACGATAAGACACATTGCTGTTGACGTGTGGGAATGCAAAGTAGGCCAGCGCGATGCGTTACAACATAAGAGTTGGAGTCCCTATCAGGATTAATTGTGCATTTGCAAAACTGATTGCATAGTACATCCAAGGAACTCCCTTCAAGCTAATAGAGGCCAAAGTATCCCAAAGCCCGTACGAATCGTTGATAGGGGGTCATGCTGATGGACGAACCAGTACCGAAGAACAGAATGAGAAGGAGTTAAAGGCTCTAGAATGAGCAAATTAACTACTGTTTAGCCTGTAGATTCCAGTCACCGAAGTTATGTCCGGTCTATAATGGGGGGAAGGGGTGGGAGGCTTCAGAGGAAGCAAAGATGATACGAAGAGATTCAAAAAGTAACCTAGTTATTAACGCTAAAAGCCTGTCGAAAGTACAAGGCCACCTGCTTGACGTTGTTTGCACACGATACGTTTGCAGGGGAAAAATAGAGAGGTAAAGTTTGCTTATGCGTGTGTCTGGATGGATAAAGAGGCAATAGTTGAAATTGTAGCAGCCTGAAATGCGTTAGTAGAGGACAGGATATTAATCACTGATAACATTCTTATTCCAATGTGTAAATGAAGTAATACACGCTATAAGAGAGTAACCAGAGAGGGAAAGTTCATAAAAATGCAACCGGCTGCTCGCATCAACACCATGCGAGGAAACACGTGTGCCCGCGGTTGGGAGAACAGCAAGAATAAACTGTCTTTAGCAGAAAGTTTAAATGTTATGCATGATGCAAAAATATGTAAATCCAGTAGCGGAAGCTACCTTCACCTACCTGTGCGCTGGTGACAATTGTGTGCTCTTTTTTACCGGCTGAATTTCGGCCCAGTAAAATGCAGATCCGTAAATTGGATATGATGTCCACAAATCCCTAACTGTTTATGATTTATTGCTCAATCTTTTATGAAAGTCTCATATTCAAATTACACTTTGAAGCATTTGGTATAAGTCTGGAATCAGGCGCGTTACCCTAGGCTAATAACGACTGCTCACGATGCCGAGATGGCGAATCGTCCAACCTCTATGTAGAGGCTTAAGGTAGAAAACTGAAAATGACAAAACAGCGTAATTGTAAAAATATTCACGAGGCAGAATATGAAGTTATGTAATTTGTGCCAAATTATTTTGAATTGCATAAGTGGAGATAGTCAAAATCATATCATATCAGGAGTTCCAAACTCGGCGAGAGCACTCTCTGAGTATTGAACGGGAAAAAAAAACAGTTTCAAAGTGCAGGTCACTGGAGAAAGCCTATAACCCTTACAGTTTTGGCATGATGGACATCAGTCCTTCTCGATCAGCATCGTCAGTTTTTTTAATTCAATCTGACTCTATGGGCAAACATGACGGAGTTATTCATTTCAAATTAGTATTTTTTGGCTTATGCTCAATATCTCCTTTTGAAAATTAATGGATTCCAGGCAGTAGTTCCAGACTGATATTCCGATGTTGCTGGCATAATGAAAAATGTAGCTCAAATCCGCAAATAATGGCGACCAATTTTTCGATTAATATGTTTATTGAGAAAAGGATATCAGGGCTTTCGCTGAGACTATAAAAATAGGCGTAGAGTTTGGGTGTTCTTATATATAAGGGCAAGAAGCCCGGCAGTCGAGCAAGCGCACAGCCCTGCCCTTGAATATGAATTCGTCTGGATAAAGATAGAATATAATATTTCGCTAAATGTAGCATTGCTGACGGTATACAGATCAGTAGAATTTCTGAGCGAATTTTACATGTCTCTCCTGCATTATATTAAGGAAGAAGCTAACCACTAAGAGGTTCATATTGCTTGAGCTTTGAAACACCTATAAAAGACTGACACAATCTGACAGGCAACGGTGCTTCAAATACATAGCATTTGAAAAATATTCAAGAATTTCTTTTTTTGAAATTTGAACTTTTCACCTATAGTTGCTAAAATATCTACTTTTCAATCATTGTAATGGGGGAATAAGGCTTTCGCAATTCAGCTCCATAATTTACATCGGAAATTCGCAATAAAATCAACTTTTACATCAATATTCATTTATGCGAAAGTCGGGTGCAAATGTGCATTCCGAATAATCAACTGACGTAGTTTGCTTTATCAAAAGGTTTATTGATAAATAGGTTTATTGAGTGGTAACTTCTTGGGTGCCTTCAAATGTGACATCCTCCGCCTTGTGTTAGAGAATACCGGCTGCATACGGCCAAACATTTTTCCAAGCTGTATAAAGGAATTTGCCAGAGATATTAATTTTAAAACTTGGAATTAAGTACTGAGGGTTACTATTTTATTAAAATAAAATAGAGAGGCTTATTTGAGTTTGACATTCGTAGTCCGACGATATCCACTCTATGTTGCACAACAGTGTGGTGCCTTTCGCTGCAGCTAACGCACTCTCTTCTCCCTACCGTAGACAGAGACTAGAAGACCGAAGGTGAGAGTGGACGCAGGTTGCTGGTGCAGCCGGATCCACGCCTGTGCGTGTCGACATACGTGGCTACGATCCCACTGAGTGATAGTGTCATAAAGGTGACATTAAGAAGGAGCCATTGCAGCCTGATTCTCAGTTCGAAAGTAGCCAATAGACGCAAAAACACACACTGGGTTGGGCCACGAGGTCAGCGTTATTTGTCCATTGAACAACCATCCAAGCCACGGCTTTTAGGGCAACGTGATAGTTTCAAGTACGGACGGTTGTTTTAGTGAGGAAAAATGAGCTGAACCATTGTCCACACACTCACCCAAACTCACAATCATACCACTGTCGAAGCTGGTCAGTGGTCTTATGCGGAAAGGGGCGCAGCTGCTGGTGAAGTCGTCTACGCGTACTACGTACATGACATGGCCCCCAAACACAAGCACTAGTATTTTACACAATAAGTAGTTAAATGGCACACATCTCACCGGTTAAGAAGGAGCCATCATAGCCTGACTCGCAAAACACCAGTCAGCCACTCCACAAAACACACCTTTGACTAACTGCGATGTCTGAGTTTAAATGGCAGTTGGCAAACTTCCAAACCATGGCTCTTATCAACCCGTGATATTTTCAAGCTCAGATCACAGAGGCAACAGAGGAGTCACATGAAAAGGATCCGAGGTTCATTCTTTCCTCTCAATCAGCTATGCATGGTGAAAGCATGTTTTTTTGTGGTGATGCGTGTGATCATGTGAGTTGCACAGGCCGATAGGAAGAGACGTAGTGTTGTGGTTTAGCAGGCGATGATCAACCGCAGCTTTCAGAGTGAAGCATATGGCCTTATGGGCTCATGCAGTAGGCGAATGTGCGTGGGCAGTGCTGACAGTTGAGTCGGGCGTGGCAAGTGTACGATGGCGCATCTGTGACTAGCTCGTTGTTTTCTGTACGCTGGATTCGGAAGTCAACGAGCAGACAGATGCGTGATTTCCATCGGCGTTGAAAATGAGGACATGCTATGAAAATGCTGCTGAGTCTGCGGGTGTTGTGCTTCTAGTCCTGCTTTTTGCTCTCGTGAGAGGACTGTTGGAAATGTTGATGGATGCGCAAAATATGTTGGATTATTTGCACCCCGGTGAGTGAACGCGCTGTTCAGTGAGGTCCTTTGATTCGGCGGTCTCTCTTGTTTGTTACCGCTTCAAGAACTTGTACGCCAGTCTCTGTGCGATGGATTCACAACTGAATGAGTAGGCCGATATGTAAGGTGAATGTGCGGTCGCAATCATGGCAGGTTTATACCAAGTTCCCATCACTGGTACTGGCAGTGGTGGTGGAGGAGATAGCAGGTGGCACGTAGTTGGAGGTGGCTGGAGCAGGGCAAGTTTTCATTGCCGGGATCGGTACAAAGAGTGTGGGAGGTAGGAAGGTGTAGGCATCATGGGCAGCGTGGCATTGACAGAGTTATCATCAGTAGTTGGGGTGGTCTTTGTCGTGGGGTTTGAGGCAGGTGTGGTAGAAGTTTATGTTATGCGATTGTTCTTGAATTGAGTTCGAAGATAACCAACCAGGCCGATTCATGCGTGAAATGTGCGTTGGCAGCGTGAGCACTTTGGCAGTACTTGAGCATTGGTGGGGGTTGATCTTCGGGGCTTGTGACTTGCGAGCCGCCTTTTTGGCCATAGCGGCAGTGATCCGGTTGGTTTTGCTATATTGCTGCAACAGGCTTAATGGATGTTTTACAGTCAAGCCTGTCTAGGGCGAGACCCTCGCAGGCCACTGGATTTATTTGCAGTTGATTCATAGATTTCTGCAATGTGTCCATGAAGCGTCATTTTGACAACCCTGTCAGCGCGCACCCGTAGCGACATCTCCGTAGAAAAGTCGTTTGGATAGTCGCTGGTCGTCCATTCTCACCCTGTGGCCGTTCAATCGCAGTTGAACGTGCTTCAGCATGGCATGGATGCTTAGGATTTCGGTCCGCGCCAGGACTTCCATGTCCGGGATCCTGTCTTGCCATCTCAGCTTCAGCATTCTGCAGAGGCAGCTGAGATGGAAGTGATTCAGCTTCCTAGCTCGGTTAGAGTAGAGGGACCAGGTCTCCTTTCAGAAAGGAGTGATTTCAAAACGAAGGACTTGTTTATCATCAGTTTTGTGTTAAGTTGAATACGGTGGTGATTCCATACGGAGTGCTTAGATGGTCAAAGGCCTGGCTTGCTTTTGATATCCGTTGAGCAACCTCATTGTAGATTCTCGTGCTGCGGGACATTGTGCTTCCCAGATATGCAATGGTTTACACATTTTTAGTTGCGTACCGTTGCATTGATAATGTATTGGCTTCTTAATATGTTTTTATAATCCCCTGCAGAGTAAATCTTCGCAGTCGGTATTTCGTTCCCTCCTTTTTAACCATCATCACCAACTTTTGACAACCTGGATACGTCCCTCCGTTTTTTGCATCCCTGACAACGGTCTCTAGGATCTGTTTATGATCATGGCGTGTTCTGATTTTATCGCCACCTTGTCGGTGGACTATGAAGTCAGCAAGTTCGCATCTTGTTGATGATCTCGTGACATCAACTATCCTCTCTTTGTTTCGACCATCTTGTCTACGATGAGTTCCTCCTATCTCACCTCCCTGATGTTTATAAACAGTAGCTCTGGCTGTTATAAGATCTCTCCCACGCCAAGGAGCGTTCTGTACCCGCATACTTTGTCACCAACCTCACAGTACTATCCCACTGCATCGTAACATTCCCATAAATTCTATCTATAATTTTTTAGAGAAGCAGTTTTTCTCTCATAGGTTTTTTAAATTGGCGGCTCACGAACTCCACCCCGATTTAACCGTAGGAATTTTTTTCACTGCTTCTTTCCTAGTTCACCATTTATTACAAAGATTTTTCACTATTGGTTTAAAAATGGCGAATCCGTCTGAATCGGATGTGCCAACCAGACAATTCATTTCTGCTGTTCATATGGCTGTTCACATGGTGCAGCAATTATCCATTTTTTTATTTATTTATACTGCGATACTACGTTTGCACTAATGGGGCCTTGTTTAAAGGAACCCATGCTGAGTCTCATTCAGTAGGTTTTTATCGATATGTAAATCACAATCTTATCTTTTATCAAGGTCTCAGAGATTTAAGAACCTGCAAAATGTGCGTTGATTGGACCGAAAAGCATCGAATGACGTATATTACAAAGATAATTGACTATTGTTGAGTTAGAAAGGATCTAGGCACATCGTATACTAGTGGTCTAAATATGTCAGAGCATTGTGTTTTGATTGTCTCGAAAGCACGCCTAACTACCAGGTTTATTCTCAGAAATGTTAAATACATAAATATTAGAAGCAGCCTTTATAAAATATAGATCAGATCTTGTCTCGAATACTGCTCTTTTATTTTTAGCCTTCTGTGCGCTAATGAACGGAATAAGATAGAAACAGTCCACTAAAAGAGTTTTTCTCCTCAGAAAACCCGTGACCTGTCCTACCGAAAACGCTGTGAGCTTACCAAATCCCTACCCCTTCTGACTTCGCAGATTACGGAATGGACTATTTATAATGTTTAAACTTTTAAAAAGTTGTACCTTTATCCCCCTTGCTACTATGAGGCAGCTCGGCCACTCTCGGCGCAACAATCATCGAGATGTCTTCTTATTTCTTCCTCTGGCACGCACAATTAGACGCCTCAAGTTTTTTTCAGTAAACGCTGTAGAAATCTGGAATAAGCTACCCAGAAGTATCAAAATTCAGCAAAGATATCCTTTTTATGAGAGCTGTCACAAAATTTCTACATTCTGGACGCCTTGCACGAATTTTGGGTGATGACTCGATGTAAGCTCGCTTCTATTCTGATGGCATACTTCGGACTCTGAATCCTGTGCCAGGCTTCATGCTGAGGTCAATATTGCTGGCTCTGCAGTCCGTAATGGGCTTATTGCTCAGATGACAGCGAGCAACCGTTCGCCGACATACCTGTTGCTGGTGAATTATACGTGATCCAAAACACTGAAAGGAGAACGACTACACTACTAACCTTTGTCAATCCTTCACTGTCCCGAATTTCACTCATTCAATGAGCTGCAGTTTTTTCTCCTGAAAAAATTTAAAGAGTGATCAGGAGAATTTTTCCACTGTCAGATCGATCCTGTACTGTATATCGCTTTTGACCTTGCCTGTATGCTGACAATTAATACATTTTTAGAATATTCTTTTAAAAATGACGAATCGTTATGAATCAGATGTGCCTCCATTACTACACATTTCTGCTATTCATATGGCTGTCCACACACAGCAGCAATCATCAAATTTGTATTTATTTATACCACAATACTAATTTTGTAATGATGGGGACCACTTGGACTCAAATATACAATGTATTTTTTTAAATCTTATTGATTGATTCGAGTAGCGTTATATTCTGCTTTGGGTAGCGGTTGGTGCATAACCATCGATTTGTCTGTATTGATTGGTACGCCATAATTGGCACAGCCTGCCGTGAAGAGGTCCATGCTACTTTACATATTCTGTTCTGTCTCGGTGTTAAGAGCGAAGTCGTCCGCGAAGATCAAGTCATGTACTATAGTCGTAGACACACGCGTTAGGGCCTATATACGCCGACTGTTGAGAAGGTGCCCGTCAGTTCCGTAGGCGATGCAGATCCAAGGGAGCTCATCACGTTAGGCGTCCATTATCATAGCAGAGAACATGAGACCGAAGCGGTTGGGGCCACTGCGCAGCCCTGCTTCACTCCGTTGGTCAATGCGAATGCTTTGGAAACAGTCCCGTAGTCAGTGACGCTCACCATCATCCCGTCCTGAAGCTGACGCACCATGTGCGTAAACCACTCAAGACAGCCGAATTTCTACATGATCTTTCAAAGTTCGTCGCAATTCACTGTATCGAAGGTATTCGTCAGATCCCTGAAGGCAGTATAGACGTGAGTTCACATATCCTGCCACTTCTTTTGTTCCGCGGTGTCCTTTTAAGCCACATTGGCTTTCCGGGAGCAGTCCCTGCTCTAGGTAACCGTTGAGACGGTTAAGAAGTATACGGGCAACGATTTCCACGGTGATTCTGAGCAACTTGATGCCTTAGTGATTATCCCAGAGCTGCCGCTTCTCCTTCCGCTTGTAGAGATGGACGATGGTCGTGCCTTTAAAATCTTGAGGAAATTGTCCTTTCCGCCACATCTCCTGAAATATTGTTGTGAGTTTCGCCATCAGCCGGGTCCGAAATGTTTGAAAACATCCAAGGAATTGCGTCCGATCCTGGTGATTTCCCACTGTATACCTTTCGCACGGTCAAGATTATTTGAGATAGGGGAAGCTGGAGATCGAGGTCATTGTTCATGTCCACTTGATGGAGCCAGCAAATGGCAGCATCGGAGATGGCTGTTGAGCCGTTCAAGACACTTGATAGCTTTGAAGATTTCATTTCATTGCAATCCATATACCCTTGGATTTTCTAAGCTTTTCGGACCATCCAGGTGTCTTGCATCTCCCTCAGCCTTTGCTGTACAAGGCGGCAACATCTGAAGAAATCTGCTTTGCTGGCGTCAGTCCAAAGGTCCATGTAGGCTTTGTGTAGTCAGTTCTTCTTCGCAACTAGATTGTTGATGTCAGCCACATTTTCGTAAAACCATTCCTGGTGTTGACGGCTTGCGCGTCCCAGGACCTCGAAGGCATTGAACTGGATGACGTTCCGTTATTGACATAATCTTGTCTCCACGGTGGCGGTTTCATCTGGAGCATGCAGGTCTTCCAATTTCTGGGTTATTTGGTTGCTGAAATCGAAACAGTGAGCAGGCAAATTTAACGATAGAGTATAAAATTTACCTGGTGGACGCTTATCTTGGGGTTTTCGCCGGGGTTGAAGTCGGAGCCTCATCTTGAAGATGACGAAGTGGTGATCCGTCAAACCATCAGCATCATGGATCACCTCGGTCGCCAGCACGTCCTATTGATCTTGCTTTCGGACGAGAACATAGTCCAGCAGCTGCCAGCGCCGCGACCGAAGGTGCATCCATGGGGCATTCTCCCGCGTCGTAAGGCGAATGAAACGTTGGTCAGAAGGATACAGTGTTCCGCAAAGGTCTGCAGAAGAAGGAGGCCGTTATCGTTACAGTCACCGAGACTGTGGAGACCCAGCACTCCCTGCCAGGAAGCGTTGTTTATCCTGACCCGGGCGTTGAAGTCACCACGGTCAATTAACTTTTCCGCCTTCGGCACAGTCACCAGGAGAGCGTGCAGGTCCTCGTAAAATGTATCCTTCGCCACATAAGAGCTCGTCGTTGGGGAAGCGTACGTGATGATGATGGTGGCGAGCTTGGATCTCGAAAAAGTTAGACAGAGGCACATCAGGCGATCATTCATGCTCTGCGGCAGACAGGGCAGACGTCCCACGATGTCATTACGGATAGCAAAGACGAAACGAGTGCCGCGTCGCTCTGTCTTTGGCCGGCCACCCTAGAAGAAGATGTAGCTGGTACAAATCTCCGCAAGCTTACCCTGCTCAGATACTCGGATCTCGCTGAGAACAGCAATGTCCACCTTGTTACTCGCCAGTTCCCGAGTGACTAGTGCAGTCCTTCGTTCCGGCCGGTTGCTTCTCGGATTGTCTTAAAGGGAACAAACATTCCAGGCTTATTGTTTGAGCGGACTCACCCGAGCCGTCCGGAGAGTTTGGCGTGGGGTTGGGGACTAGGGTTATTGTTGTTTGTTTGAGTTTTACGACCGCGTATTTTGCGATCTGCGAGCCGTGACCGGCTGTAGAAGACGTTAGACCCAGCATTTTTGGGCATCTTTTCTAGCCCCTTCTTTCGTGAGGAAGCAAGCAGTATTTTACCGTAACAGGGCTGCTCGGACATCCCAGTCGGCTGCCGAACTCCCCTATAAGTGTCAGTTTGTAATGGGAGAACGTCCCACTAAACACCATGTTCCTGTGATCACCTCTTCTTCTGAGCAAAGTCCAGGAAATCTACTGAACGCTTCTATCAGATCTTCCCCGGTTAGCTGGGGCTTCATATGGGATTGCTGTCGCGCAGGCCGTAGTACGTTTAAGATGGGTGAAAGGAGGTGAGAATTTCGGGAGTCAGGCGTACCAGCTGTGGAGGCATACACTACACCGGAGATCCTCATCTGGTTTAGTCCACCGGTCGTGACCATTTCCCCGGGGTGTGGCCACTGGACATAAATCAATGTATAGTAACATTTCAGTGGCTGACCGAATACTGTCATTCAGAAATCAAATTCTCACGGAAACCAAGCTAACCCAAAAATATTTGAGTAAAGGATTAGGTAGGTTCAAAAGGAACTCCGGTGGCTCTGTGCGTCTAAGGCCGATAATTTTGCGGATATTCTGTGTGGATTGCCAGACTGAATAGAACTCTAGTAGGTATGTGATCTCCTGAAATTTGAATCAAATTCTGGCATATGCATTTCATTCGAAACGTTTCTTGATAATAGCCGTAGAATTTATTTTATGGATTACTTATCCCATAGTACTTAGGCTTTTGAGTGGAACCCTTTCGACTGCCAGTAAATGACGTACTCTTTAACGAGTGAACACTTAAGTAGCATGAATCAAGCAATGATGCGACGAAATATCAGTTGCTAAACAGAATTGGTTGCTGATATCGTATACATCAGAGTTATTACTTGCGATAAGTTATCCTTAGCACTAATTGCTTTTATATTCACAAATTAGGATCAACCCCATCAGCATTCTCACTATAATTAAGGATTTAAGCCTTAAATCTAAAGAACCTCATCACCTTATAGGATATTAATCATCATTCATGTCTGTTTCATAACATTTTGCAAAGCATGAGCACCATATTAAAAACGCAATAAATAACTTATATTTATATGTATAGTATGCATTATAAAGTCTATAATTCGAACATTTTTTAAACCAATTAAGTAATGTTGCTTCCAACTTTTTGAACTTTATATTGACTATTTCCGTCATAAATATCCTAAATAAAATTGGAAACGCCTTATATCCATTTACTTTTGGGATGGAAGTGTATGTCTTAAACTGTTCATTAAGAGAGTTGATCTAATTTACTTGGTGAAGCGAGGCCTCTAACATTGGTCTCACACTTCGAAAGAGTTTTGCTCGCTACACAACTCATGCTTAATGTTATAGTGATTTCCTGGTTCAGAATGCGCTGAAATGCTTTTTACGAAGTTTCCGTTTAATATTACTTAAACGCGCCTGATAAACATTATAACATTTTTGTTTCACATTTAAAAAAAGATCGTTAATGCGAGCTAGTAAGGGCATGTACGGTTTTTAAATAATGGATAATAGAAGCATTAGGCAGGACGACTTCGCTTAACTCTCAATGCAGTAACTTGCTTTTATTGTGTTGAACTAAAATGCAAACCATGTGGCTGTGGCATGAAGTGGCACCACCAGGATTATAACCGTGTCTACACACAATTATAACTCCAGGACCCATGCATAGGTGTGTACACGGTTGCTGCTAAGTGGTCATATAATATCTAGGAGGGGATTTAATTGAAAAACTCAAAAAAACGATGTATAGCGTGTATACTGCTAATGATTCCAAGTATTTATTAGAGGCAGTAACTGTAACTTGTGGATTAAAATTATGCAGTGATAATTCGGCTTTATCCTTCAGTTAAGAAGCGTTTCTAATATGAAAGGCATTCAGCTAGGAAAATTTTTTGATACATTGGGTGTTTTATATGACTTCTTACACCGTGTGCCAACGTGGTTGAAAGTCTTCGTTTTTCTCAAAAACCGCGTTTGAAGAGTCTAATTATATTTTCACATACTATATGTCTTATATTATTCAAAAGCGGACCTTTCCGGCCGCTGTCTTGGAATAACAAACAGCACTACCAAACGACGCTACCCACTGTTTAATAACGCTCAAAGTCATACACATTTTGCTGCGTAGACTAATACAGTTTTACAGGCTTGAAGACAACGTTGATTATATTCCAAAATCTTACGGCTTTGTCAAAGACCATAATGATGTTGTTTTTACGCGCATTTAAAAAACGTTATCAAAGCTTAAATAAAAAACCTTAGCACGAGGAAAAATGACCGATATTCAAAATTAATGGCATTTAGCAATAATACAATATCGTTTGGTAAAGGTACAATAGCTTAACCATAGCAAATTGAACACGAAAAAAACATTTTCGAGTTCACGTTCAAATTTAATAGCTAATAAATTTGCACTTAACTACATTCACTAGCAAGCTCACCTTCTACAGCATTATTGTAGGGCTTTTTCGGGAAGATAAACTTCCAATACCATGCATCAAAAGTGTTATGATGCAAACCACCACATTAAATCGGATTCGTTCCACCTGGACTGAATGAAAAACTGACAGATTTTTTTAGCGCCAGCGTGGACCGTCTACTCGAACGAAGCCAGAAAACCGAATTACTTTCATCTAAGCAGCCTCCACAGAATACTGAGGCAAAGATGGCAAGTCCGGAACTCAGACATCGAACTCCTGAAGCGGAACGGAATCCACAGCGTCCACGTCATGCTGGAGCAAGTGCAACTGCAATGGAGCACCCACTGTTGAGAATGGACGACGAGCGAATACACAAACGACTTTTCTATGGAGATGTCGCTACGGGTACCCGCCGACTTGCAGGTCACAAATGACGCTACAAGGACACTTTGAAGAAATATCTAAAGCAACTGCAAATCAACCCGGTGACCTGTGAGGATTTCGTCCAGGATAGACCGGCATGGAGAAGATACGTGAAGACTGGTGCAGCAATATAGGAGGCCGACCGAATCACTGCTGCTTCGGTCAAAACCGCGGCTTGCAATGTACAATAGCCCTGGCTCAACACCACCAATGTCTAAGGCCTACCAAAGTGCTCACGCTGTCAAGGAACATTCCATGCGCGAATCGGCCAGATCAGACACCTTCGAACTCAATGCAACAACAATCTCGCACCCTCGACTTCTGCCATAACTGCCTCAGAACCCACGAAAAGACCACCCCGACCACTATTGGTCCCTCCAACGATCCCCCGCCGCCCACGATCACCGACACCTTCCTCTCTCCCCCGCGCCTTGCGCCGAGCACGGTGACGAACAATACTTGCCCCATTCCCGCCACGTCAGTGGTTACATCCGACTACCTGCCACCTGCTTCCTTCACCGCCATCACCGCCACCAGAACCAGCGATAGGGAATCGGTACTAACCCTAGGCTCATTGTGATCGCACATTCATCTCACACATCGGCCTGGTTGGCCACTTGCGAATCTATAGCATAAAGACCAGCGAAACCAGTGCCAGGAAAAACCAACAGACAGCAGGGACCGCTGCCCAAGGCCCCTCCCTCCCCGCAATCACTCACCGTACCCATCAACACTTCCCACAGTCCTCACACGAGCACGAATACCAAGCCCAGTACCACAACCCCCACAGATTCAGCACGTCCCCATTTTCACCGCACATGGACATCACACACAAATAGGTTTATTGATTTGGCACTGCTTTTTTTGCCGTCAAATCCTTAGAACACAGAAAAAACCTAAAACAAACTCCTCTTTTCATTAACCACTTTTGCTTTGGTTTGTTTGTTTGCTTAAAAAGCAGTGTTCGAAATGAAGAGTTTGTTTTAATTTAAAAAAACCTGTTTTACCAAGGTTTAGAAATAGCTATACAGAATGGGGATGAATGTATCAGGGTAAGAATGGTAAAAGTTTAGACTAGTCTGTTATTGACGTTCGAGAGAATTCATTCGACAGAGGTCGAAATGTCTGCGGTCGATTCGAAGGGATAAGTAATTCCAATCAGATGCGAACGCAGTCGATTCCGGTGTGGGGTCGGCCGACCAATTAGACTGAGTTGACTGATTGCTAAAAAAGGTGCAAAAATATTAGGGGCAGGAAGAGTTCAACGGTAAGAAACTTTCAATGCAGTCCTACAGTCTTCATCAGATTGCCGAAAGAAACTAGAAGCCATTCAAAAGATGCTTTACCAGATCTTATCCAAATGTGATGGCATTCAAGGCTCATACATGGAACTTTACAATAGATATGGTCTTCAACCCGTCTGGATCAGAAGACTAAAAAATGGTCTCACTTTTCTATTCAAAATCACACATGACCAAGATATTCTCAGAATGAATATACTAACAAATCAAAACGGCCCCCGAGACACTAGAAATTATGAAAATATTATAAAAATTCCTAAATTCAAAAAGGCCCATCGATCCAACTTCTATTCCATAAGATACGCGACAATATGGAATGCCCTACCAATTTCTATCAGAAATAGTCGAACCCTACTTGAATTTAAAATAAAAATCAAATAATATTTGTTAAATAATACCACACATCTATTTTTGAATAAGATAGGACATTTTTCAACTCAGTTCTTCAACATAGAATTCGGGCCAAAGGGCCTCTGCTGACGCCAAATCAGGGAATCACGCGTTTTGCGACGTGGCGGTTAGTATCGGCGATAGCTACTTCAATTCTGAGTCCTCCCGATGAGCTGCCGTATGTGCACCTAGAAGTCAAGCAAATCCAAACGTACTTTGCGTGCGCTTCCAATGACGGCGATAGCCATTTCAGGCCGAAGCTCCCACGAGTAGTTATTGGACGTCCTTTTATGAACCTCCTACGACGACCTGCAATGCACATAGAGATGAAGAATTTAATCATCTGGTTATGTAGCACACCATCTGGTTATAGGCAAGCTATAGCTGGTGTTTAGTGACCTACAAGACTCATAAATACCTATCCTCTGGCTATGCGCAAGGGCTCTCAATTTAATGATTTATATACCCATTATCTAAAAGCAGCTTTATTTCTATTGTTAAAACTTCTTAAAAAATTTATGATAATTTTACACCTTCAAATGTTTTTGGAAATCGTCTTTATTTTATATATAATTTTATGATTGGTAAACAATTTGCTTTAAAACTAACTTGCAAAACTTATTATTTTTATATTATTATTATTATTATTATTATTATTACTTATTATTTTTTATATCAGTCTGTTAGTAGTATATTTATTCTGTTTTTATCATCATTTATGCTCTACGTAATTCGAATGCGCAACGAGCGGCACGCTTAGGTTTTGATATAGCTTTATGAAACAAATGGTACTAGCTGTTTCATACAGTTAGATCAAACATAAACAACACTATGTTATATAATACAAATATGAAGACTATAGGACTGCTTTGAAAGTTTCTTACCGTTGAACTCTTCCTGTCCCTAATATTTTTGCACCTTTTTTAGCAATCAGTCAACTAAGTCTAATTGGTCGGCCGACCCCACACCGGAATCGACTGCGTTCGCATCTGATTGGAATTACTTATCCCTTCGAATCGACCGCAGACATTTCTACCTCTGTCGAATGAATTCTCTCGAACGTCAATAACAGACTAGTCTAAACTTTTACCATTCTTACCCTGATACATTCATCCCCATTCTGTATAGCTATTTCTAAACCTTGGTAAACAGGTTTTTTTAAATTAAAACAAACTCTTCATTTCGAACACTGCTTTTTAAGCAAACAAACAAACCAAAGCAAAAGTGGTTAATGAAAAGAGGAGTTTGTTTTAGGTTTTTTCTGTGTTCTAAGGATTTGACGGCAAAAAAAGCAGTGCCAAATCAATAAACCTATTTGTGTGTGATGTCCATGTGCGGTGAAAATGGGGACGTGCTGAATCTGTGGGGGTTGTGGTACTGGGCTTGGTATTCGTGCTCGTGTGAGGACTGTGGGAAGTGTTGATGGGTACGGTGAGTGATTGCGGGGAGGAGGGCCTTGGGGCAACGGTCCCTGCTGTCTGTTGGTTTTCCTGGCACTGGTTCGCTGGTCTTTATGCTATAGATTCGCAAGTGGCCAACCAGGCCGATGTGTGAGACGAATGTGCGATCACAATGAGCCTAGGTTAGTACCGATTCCCTATCGCTGGTTCTGGTGGCGGTGATGGCGGTGGAGGAAGCAGGTGGCAGGTAGTCGGATGTAACCACTGACGTGGCGGGAATGGGTCGAGTAGTGTTCGTCAACGTGCTCGGCGCAAGGCGCGGGGGAGAGAGGAAGGTGTCGGTGATCGTGGGCGGCGGGGGATCGTTGGAGGGACCAATAGTGGTCGGGGTGGCCTTTTTCGTGGGTTCTGAGGCAGTTATGGCAGAAAGTCGAGGGTGCGAGATTGTTTGTTGCATTGAGTTCGAAGGTGTCTGACTATGGCCAATTCGCGCATGGAATGTTCCTTGACAGCGTGGGCACTTTGGCAGGCCTTAGACATTGGTGGTGTTGAGCCAGGGCTATTGTAACTTGCGAGCCGCGGTTTTGACCGAATCAGCAGTGATTCGGTCGGCCTCCTATATTGCTGCACCAGTCTTGACGTATCTTCTCCATGCCAGTCTATCCTGGACGAAATCCTCACAGGTCACTGGGTGGATTTGCAGTTGCTTTACATTTTTCTTCAAAGTGTCCTTGTAGCGTCATTTGTGACCTGCAAGTCGGCGGGTACCCGTAGCGACATCTCCGTAGAAAAATCGTTTGGGTAGTCGCTCATGGTCCATTCTCAACAGTGAGTGTTCCATTGCGGCCGTGCGCTGCAGCTATCGCACTCTCTCCTCCTCCCCCACGGGGACCCGGTGTCATATCATAGTCAAGAAAACCGGAGACGGGAGAGGTGGCTTGCATGGTCGAAGCCGCCCCTGAGCTTGCCGTAACACGTGGCTGGGAGCCCACGGAGTGGGGTTGCGCTAAAGGCCACATAAGGGAGGAGCGATTGCAGCCGGACTCTCAGTCCGACTGTCATTTACTCAATACAAAAACACACACTGGGCTGACCACGTGGTCCAAGATATCCCGTCAGTGGCAACCTTCTAAGCCATGGCTTTTATCGCAAATTGATAGTTTCAAGGGCATAATATTGTTTATAGGGACGAAAATGCGCTGAACCGTCGACCTCACCATCTCCCCAACCCCCACAATCAGAACACCGTCCGTGCCGGTCAGATGTCTGGGCGCAGCTGTTGGTGATGTTGTCTACGCGTACTTCGTTCATGAACTGGACTCCCAAACACAAGAACCAGTATTTCACACAATAGCTGGTTGAACGGCCCACATCTCACATGTGTGAGATAACCAGAGGTCACGTTAAGAAGGAGCCATTGCAGCCTGACTCTCAGACAACTAGTCAGCAACTCCACACAATACACATCGGGTTGAATGCGAGGACTGAGTGTAATCGTCAGTTTGCAACCTTCCAACCCAGAGCGCTTGTCGCACCTTTATAATCGCAAGCTCAGATCACACATGCAGCCACATGGAAAGATAGCCAAGGATAATACTTTCCTCTCAATCAGCTATGCAGATTGAAAGCAAGTATTTTGGTGTCACGTGGTATCAATAGGTTGACGGGGAGAGATGTAGTCTTGCGGTATAGCTGGCGGTGCAGCCTAGAAGGCCCATGTGGTGCGTGAATGCGCTTGGGAAGTGCGGGTAGTCGAGTCAAGTGCGGCGAGTGTATGTTGGTGCTCCTGGCAATGGTCCACCGGTCTCCGTGCGATGGATTCGCAAGTGACAGGTAGATGTAGTTACTAGCAAGTCTGCCAACTTCTTTAGCACTGAATATGCAAAGACCAAACCCTATACAACAACATTGTAAGAGCTTTACGCATAAATATACAGAAGATGCGAACGGAAACTTTTAAGTGCATTTTCAATTTGAACATACGACTTACGTTCGGGTGTACTACTTAAATTAAAACGGCTGGCTTTGGAATGAATTTCCATATATCTGACTGCAGAAAACAATATGATGTACGTTAAAGATGGGCTCAGCAAAAAAGAATTATCTTGAAAGTAGATGAAAACAGGATAACATAGTAGCCCATATTTTCAAGTTATTAACATATATCCTAAAGGTAAAACATATTAATTTGCCTAAATAATATTTTTTTATTTTGCACAAAGTCGTGTAGCCTATCGGTTAAATAATATGCATATACATAAGTTGAAACGCTGGAGATTAACAGGTCGTTAACTTGAAGGACATTGCATGTCGAACCTTCTTAAATATTTTAATGTTATTAATGATTCCTGTCTCCACACATTTTAACTATTGAATGTGAAACGTGATCAAATATCATATGTTGTCTATGATGATTCCATTATAGCCTGTTTTAAAATAAACTAGCACTGTTTTTACTATAAGTTCAGGTAAACATAATTGCACGTAAGTTTGTAAAACGCTTCCAGAAAATGCTAATTATCAATGGCTGAATGGTTTGCGATTGACCTTTATAGATATATACATTCACAAAAATGTTTGCTAAAGTACGTCCCTCATAATGGTAATTTTCAAATACCCAATACTTTAATGTGCACTTAACACATGCTGATTGCAGAAAGAAGCAGTTAATCCCAATAACAAGATTTCTGCTGAACTTTCTTAAACATTTTTATCGTATTTGTATGCATGCAACCATAGCATAAACTTTAAAGAAAAGTCACAAACTTATACGATTCAAAGTAAAGTTAAAATAATTTCACAATACTAGGTCCACCCTCTGGTATTGAAAATATGATGTTGGTCACCATAACACAAATATCTATTTTACAAGAATACTGCCTAAATAAAACAACCTCAATCGGTTTTTTACCAAACAAGAACCACTGTTGCCGTAGATAAAATGCGTTTATTTTACCGCGAGGCTCAGCAGTGTAGATGGATATGGCGTGTTTATTCAGTCTTGATAGCATTGGATAGTTGATCGTCTGCTGTTTGACGGATACTGTCGATTCGCATTCGATCGGCAATCCTGACAAGCTGCAAAATTTGCATTAAGATAAAAAAAAATTAGAAGACCAAACTTCTTCAATTTTGATATTTAAATAATATTTGTGGAAATTAAAAGACAACGAATACATGACTTTTTAGGTGCTTTAATCGAGCATTTCCACTCGTGGGGATTAGATGTACGTTGTTTGTAGTAAAAATGCATATTCAGAAATCCAAATTGAGGTCAAAATATATAAATATGAATATAAGCTCGAAATCCCTATGTACATTTTCTCTGTCGCAATATTGAGTGAAATGAAGTTCAAATAGTTTTAAACCAAGGCTGTCTTGCTTCATTGCACCATCTGCCATCCTATGCACCCTTGTATAATATGTGATGTTTGCTTGGCAAAAAAAGAAAATTATGAAATGCCAAAATGTGCAGATTTCACAATTGAAGTATATCGTCCTCTTTTGGGCCCACATTTGACGCCACAGCTTTTGACCGTTCTCGCAAATTACCTAAAAAATTCTTTTAAAATTATTCGGGGCCATATTGTACACAGTGTGATTAGCTAACTACCTATTTTTTACAGGTCATCACTCCTGGGATATTAAAGCACTTGCGTTGATTCCCATAAATTATCGATTTTACTAGAAAATGTTATTGTATAGATATGTGCATTCCAAATACGCTTTTATCAATAAGTGATTTCAGAAATGTCGCAAACATGCGCAAACACAGGGGCAATGTGAGGCGGTAACTCTATCATTACCCAACAAGCATCTTTCTCCTCAAAGTTTTTTTCCAAAAAATGATCGTGCCAGTAGCACTCAATTACCTGAAACACTAATAGCGAGTAGATAAGCCTTTCAGAAGCAGAAAGACGAGTCTAAATACACTATATTATCAAAAACTGTCGTCTTTGCGGCTTTAGTATACTAAATGCCGGCCAGAAATGCAGACCGGCGGCTACATTACCTTTGCGGTTCTGCAGAAAAAAACAAATTTTACTCGAATTGCAACGAATTTGAGAAAATCACACGGAAGACCAGGTGTCCAGAGAAATTCAAATGCAGAACAGGGCCTAACTCACGAAATGTGGGATTAAAGTTTATGCAAATAGTTAAGCGTAAATTTGATCGTGTTAGTTTAGTTCGTTGATCGGTGATAAGGTCTAGAAAACCTTTTACTAAAGAGCAATAATTTTCAGTCTAATATATTGATGGACAACAGGCAGAATTCGGGCAAAATCGGAGGCTGATGTTCCTTGAGGAAATTCCCTATGCTTTTTAATATCACAGAGCATATTGCAGCGATTTTGTGTTTTCCTATGAAAGAGCATTCATATAAGTAAGAATGTTTTCAAATAAACCCCTTCTGGAACCGAAACGTTTTATCTTAATTCAATGAAATACTGTTTTGTCAAGGGTTAAATGCATTTGTTAGCCCTGAATTATATGATGAGTTAAAATATTATGCGGGGAATCCGACAAACGTTGTAAAGTATTAGATGTTTTTATCAGACCGACAGAAGACAATTAAATTTATGTGTTTAACAAACTGTTTCTTCTAAAACATGTACTGAATTCCTTTTGTGTGATCAAACCTTAACAACATGGAGGTGCACGTAAAGTTAATTTATGTAGTATAATTGACAGAGGTAAATGACGCAATAAATGTATAGATTCCAACCAATCGCATTCGGCATCACTGTCAAAAGCCCGTAAAGTTTTGAAGACGGCAAGTTGTTTATAATATTAAGTTGAGTCTGAAGACCTCGGTAAAGAAGTTGAGCGAATTATTCGACGGTTAGAAAAGGGCAGGAAAACATTTCAAAAGCTTGGCAATCGTATTATTCTACGGATTAGCGCAACTTTCTATATAAAAGGCACAAGCAGACAGTTTGCACTGGCTAGGTACTGCACATACTAACTTAAAAACGCAAACAGAAGTCAACAAAGAGCCCATAGGAATTGGTGGTGAAAATAAATGCCTTTTCTGCTAAGTATTGTTACGCCAAACTATGGACAGGCTTGGCATTTTGCCGTATTTTTTTAAAAGCGCTGTTGAACGAAATCTTTATCGAAGTTTAGTTAACTATGAAGAGCTATTCATTTTGAAATGCAACGACCGTGGCTAATATAAGCATAGTTGGTGATAAAAAAGCCTCTTAATGGAGACACTAGCGATTCAAACAGATCCCAAATCACACTAGTAAAACAGAAAATGCAACATTTTTCGCACCTGGCTAACGCAGGTGACACAAAAACCTACAAACATGTTCGATAGGATTATGAACATTTATAAATAAGAAGAAACAAGACAATTGCAGTGAATAATCTCAAGTCACAGAAAATGTGGGATTTTAATTCATTTTATACTAATCATAGGAGACTGCAAAACATGTGTCTGAAAAGTACGCTAATCGTATTCTGTGTCGATGTAGCAGATCGCTATGCTGCGGAACCCGTGATCCCTTCTACTCATGTTTTGAATTTCACGTCTTTGTTTATAAAATGGCCGCTTCAGGTTTAGTTAAATTTATTAAAAAATATTTTAAATTAATACTGGAATTATTTTGGACTCTGCACTAAGTACTGTAATACCTGCTGAACCGGGCCACCGTGAACCCGAAACTGTTTTACGGTTACCTCAGTTAGAATACACGGAACAAGGATCCGATACCCCTACTGAGGACCGCCGAGGGCATAGACCTTCCTGAAGACGGTGCGAAGGCTGATCATCGGTCGGAATTTTTCCAGTCTGTTTTCACAAAGGAAATGAGTTACGATTACCCTACCAATGGCTTCGAAGTGGATACAATAGTCGAGACTGTTCATTTCACCAAGACTACAGTCCTCAAGGAAATTTTGGGGTTAAGGGAATTTAAGTCACCAGGTCCCGATGATGTACCTGCCAAGCTGTTGAATGAGCTCGCGATAGCTGTGTGCAAAACCACTCTCTACGCTTTTCCAAACATCCTTCCAGACCGGAAGTCTACCAGCCGACTGGAAATCCGCATGGATTACGCCGCTTTATAAGGTTGGAAGCTGGGTCACTGCAAACAATTATCGACCAGTCAGCCTTACTTCAGTTTGCTGCAAAATCATGAAAAAAATAATTAAGCAGCAACTAATGCAGTTCCTAGAACATAAAAATCTGCTATCCGAGGTCAAGCACGGTTTCCGTAGAGGACGATCCTGCGTCACAAATTCACTCTACTGTTTAGAACGTTGGACTGAAGCAGTCGATAGAGGAAAAACGGTGCACGCAGTCTATATCGACTTCAAAAAGGCTTTTGATAGCGTGCCGCACCACGGTCTTATTTATAAACTCAACCGCATAGGCGTAAGAGGTAGACTTCTGACATGGATAGAAAACTTCTTAACTGGCCGCTCACAAACTGTCCATATCAGCGACAAACAGTCGACCAAGGTTGAGGTTGAGAGTGGTTTTCCCCAAGGCTCTGTTCTCGGCCCTATTTTGTTCATTGTCTACACCAACTATTGTGCCAACGAACTGGACTGCGATATTGCCATGTTTTCCGATGATCTCAAACTTTGGCGTGTCATTCAAACTGCGGCTGATGAAGAGAACTTGCATGCAAACTTAAATGGTCAATGCCTTAAATGGTCTTGCCGTTTAATGGTAGCAAGTGAAACATCATACGAGTCGGGAAAAGCAATCCTTCGAACCGTACGGTTTACATTCTGAATGGCATTCCATTGAAAGAAGTGGATTTCCAAAAGGACCTTGGATTCTGGATCACGCCCTCGCTTAAACCCTCCCTACATTGCGCAAAGGTAGCGAATTCAGCCATGTCAATTCTGTACCTCGTTAAACGAGCTTTTGCAGCCTTCACTACCGATTGCTTCGCTAAAGTTTTCGGAACATTCGTGCGGCCACAGTTGGAGTCCGCTATCCAAGCTTTGAGACGCTGGGCGGCGAAGACATCAACATCCTCGAAAAGGTCCAAAGGCGAGCAACAAAACTTGTCCTTGGCCATGGCTCACAGCCTTATGAAACACGGCTGTTGAGTCTCAATCTCTTTCCCTTGCACTATAGACAGCTTCGGGGGGACCTGATACTAACATTCCGCATACAACGCGTACAGGACTGTTGTCTCGTCCCAGGTGATTTCTTCGAGCTAGCAACAACAACGAACTTGAGAGGTCATCCTCTCAAATTACGTATGCCTGGAGCAAGGCTAAACACTCGGAAGTACTTCTTCTCCAAAAGAGTAGTCGAAGCCTGGAATAGTCCTCCTGTAGATGTGGTTATGTCGGGCTCCTTGGAGGTTTTTAAGCGAAAGTTAGATCGATACAATGGTGCGAGCTACAACACGAACTGAAAGCTGCAAGAGTGACGTCAGCAAATAAGGTATTTATGATACTACTAGCTATATGTAAGTAACATTTCTTTATGTTTGTTGTTTTCATTTGAGGTCTTGTACTCTCCCATAATTCCCATGCTGGGGTACTCGAGGTCTTCGCTGCTTAATTATTTGCGCACCTTTGTGACACCGTGAGTGTTCTCATCAGCTGGACCTGGCAGCCGTCGTCCATGAGGTGTATGAACGTTCTCCCTGGGTTCGAACCGCAATGGACCGAGGATGATCTGGGCATATATTTCCGCCTTTGAAATCCCTTAGCGGACTCTGCAATCAGCAATGGAGCATCTGGCTGATTCATGTTACCTCCGCAATGCCCCCCGTTGGACCCCCCCAAGGGCGACAGTTTTTTTCTCCTAAATATCACCGGGAGTTTTTTTACTGTCTGTTCTTTTTCAACTATGTTGGCCTCGCCAACATATCGAGATACTATTTTTGATACCACAACTCACATGTACAAATAGGGAATTCAAAGGTGACTCACCCCAAATATACTGATACAGATACTGATACCAAATAATTGTAACAATTTGCACAACGATAATGGTATATTTATAGTAGGTTAAATAACTCAGCCACTGCGTGAGTAGGTAGTAAAGCGTACATTTGTTCATTTTAGTTTTGCCTGGGGCCCAGAAGGCCTTTCAATAAAAGATACTATATGTTCAATCTTATATATTGATGGAAAACACGCAAAATTCAGGCATAATCGGAGGTTGACGGTTCCTATGCTAGTTAATATTACAGAGCATATTGCATCGTTTTGTGTATTGTCCTATGAAAGAGCAAGACAGGTTTCAAATTAACCCCTTCTGGAACCAAAACTTTCGATCTTAATTCAATGAAATTCGGGTAAAGGAAAGTGTAAGGACTTGCATAGTTTCCCAAAGACACGCAAAGGATTCAGCTTTAGAAATTTTTGTTGTGCAAATGGCTGACATGTTTACCCATAATAAGCAGGGATAAAATTGTTTCGCGGATTTGTTTGTTTTACTACGCTTAAAATGTAGACCGTTAACAAAATAAACATAAGATAATGAGATAAGACGTAAAAGATAATGAGGCAATGGGCTACAGAAACACCTATGTTAAATTGGAAATATGCGATAAGATACTGTGAGGTAGGCTAACATTTCCACTAATCCGGAATTTAGAAACGAACTGGACGAGAAAATAGCAGTTTATTTAAAGGTTAGTATATAATGGCATACTCTGTTGCGTATTGGCAGACTTAGCACAGGGCATTGAAATGAATGAATGTGGCAATAAGCGCTCCATTATAAATGGAAATCCGAGTTCTTTCATTTTCCGCCAAAATTGCATCACGAATTTTAACGAAGGTCTCAAAACCGATAAAAATTTTTCATTTTCACTTTTATATAACCTTGGAAAAAGGTAAAGCGCGCATATATTCGTCAGGTAAGAATGCATACAATGAAAGTTTTTACAGGTTGAAACTTTTTTAAATTGCTTTTAAGCCTATTGATTGTCGACATTTTCTGTGGACATTTATTTTTTTCGGCAATGATTTTTCATGTTCGGTTGAATCTCAAAATATAAAACAAGTATCCATCTCCATTAGAAGAAATATCCAAAAGTTATCTACTTCTATAAATGCTTTGAAGAACTATCTTAATCTAAAGGTTTTGATAAACATGTATCATAGGATCTAAATTTATTGAAAATCGTTGTAAAACTATAAAACCATGAAATGTTCACCAGTATTTCTAGAGCGATCTGAAAATAATTCTTATTAATTACCAGAAGTACTTGTAAACAGATATGACGAAAGGATAGTTCCCTTAATATACAAAAAATGGTATACTTACGCCATCAGCTGAAAATTCTCCTTAAATGTATTCGTCGTATTTACCGCAATTTTGTCCCATTTTCAAAATTTTTAGCATTTCTCAAGAAAATAATATTAATTTTCCCATTTACTTTAAATTTTAAATTCACTTCAAGTTGTTCATTAATATTTAATGCTTTGGTACATGTTTTGATGCAAGTTTGAGAGTGATTATCATGTTTCGTAACTTTTGGCATCCTGCATGAGTTAGGTCCTCTACTGTATGTGAGTTTGGGAGAAATAATTACATTGGCCTAAACATGTGCTATAAGTTATGTCAAAATCGCTGGCTATGCTTACGCTTGTCACAGTAAACGATGGAATAAGTAAGCATGCTTTCTGATTTAAAAATAAACACTCCCAGAACCCAGAACGGCAGCCTGGGAGTAAACCGTTCAAGCTAAGAAAGAGTCATTACAGGTGGACTATGTGTCCTCCGAAGTCCGCCATGTGTCTTCATTTAGCGAGCCTTCAGTTCAACTCTATATAGCTTGAAATAACGTCCCATTATCTAAAGTGAGAAATATGCCCGGAATGTCCTGGGAGCTAACTTCCCAGCGCCACTGTCATTCGCCCTCATTCTCATAGGCATAATTAAACACATCCAACTTGTCAGCCCTTTATTTTAATTTTACAGATTGTTCTACATAAGGTACGCAAAGTTGAGGTTGACAAATCATTCGGTCAAAGCTTGCTGACTTCTTCTAAAATGCTCACGTTTTAGGCAATAGCCAATTTCCTGTTCAGAAAATGCAACCGCTAGTCAGTCGAAATAAAGCCAACGTGCTCTGTATTCTATGTAGTCATGTTTGTCCTTGAAAGCCACCCCTACAAAAGAAAGTCATTAGGAATTGCATGTTGACGTTCTTGGCCCTCTGACACGCTAAGTGCTTGATGGTCGGCATTCTATTGCCGATAAAAGCGAACATGCGAGTCGCACGAATTAATCCGGACGCAATCATTGAGACAAAAACTTAATTGGCCTGACGTTACGGATTCCAGCTCGAACGAATCTTCAGAGAGAGGATCAGATACGGATACTTCGAACACAGGGAGTTACAACATAAATAGAATGTAGTCGCATTTCTACTCTATACCTATGACAATCAAAGCCTCTCCTCCAAATTTCTTTCATTCGAGCGCAGGGTTATAATTCATTAACATTGATCAGTTGAAGGAATATAAGCAACGTTAGGTACTGTTATCTACTCTGAAAAGTCTGAAGAACAGGATTTTTTCTGTTTCTCCGGAATGCGTTAATTGGTTTTTCAAGTAAGAATTAGATGCCAAATGCCTATTCCTTTGGGATAGCGTAATAAATAATGTTTATATATGCATGTCGTTGAATTGGTAGTATTTTCAAATGATAGTTGCATTTGGTGTGCGTGTTTCTCCCGCATCACACATCTGACCGACTCGACGGTGGTCTGATTGTGGGGGTTGGGGAGAAATTGAGGTCAACGGCTCAGCATAGTTTCCTCGTTATAAACAATCTGATGCGCTTGAAACTATCACGGTGCGATACAAGCCGGGGTTTGGAAGGTTGCCATTTGACGAGATAACTTGGACCGTGTGGTTTGTCCAGTGCGCGCGTTTGTGAGTAATGGACGACTGGCGGACTGTTGAGTCATGCTGCAATGTCTCCTTCCTAATTTGGCCTTTATGGCACTCCAACTCAGTTGGAATATGAGCCGCCTCTTTTGTCATTTTGTTCTTGTTTGGTGTTGGACCACAGTGCGTGGGCTTGCGCTCTCTCCTATCTCCGGTTTTCTGGACTCTGTCTTGACACCGGGTCCATGTGGGAGAGTGGAACAGAGAGTGTGGTAGATGTAGCGAAAGTCTGCTCTCTCTATAAACTAAACCGCGCGTCACCTGATCAGTTAAAACCCCTCCCACAGTAATGGAGTATGATCTGTTTTATCATAAGTGGAAAATGGTTTCTTCTTCTATGGGCTGGCTGCGGTTAAATAACACAATCTTGTAGATCACTGTTAAATCATCAACAAGTATTAGTATTACTTGTATTTAATATCCCACTCGCACCTAAAGCCACGTTGTCGACAACTTATAGTCAGCATTGGCACCTAAGATAATTGTGCCGCTCAGCAGTGAGCTATGTCTGGATTTCGAAGTGACCTCCTGGAAACTGACAGAATTACATCCCATCACTGTCAGACGCTGGGACCTGACTTTAGACAATTACTAACTTTATAGGTTGTGTCTGCCGCTGTGTTGTTTTCGCAATGGCACTGCAGAGAGGGAGGGAGAGGGAGAGAGAGAGAGGTACGCTCTATTTCAAAAACATAATTCCAAAACTTTCCGCATATGGCTTCCGTTCCCCATGAATAAGATTTGGTACGCAAACCCCAAAACAAACGGAAGAGCACAAACGAATGGCCAAAGACTGCAACTATCGACGTCATGAAAAATCTCCTTTGAAAGAGCTGTCAAAGGTAGATCAAATTGGACTTCCTTCAAAACGGCGCCAGCGTCGTGCGCGGATGATCGCATTACTGCAGTTCAAATAAACAAAGGGGACGAAAAATCGGTATATAGTGGGCGAACTAGGCCAACCGATGTACATATTAAAAAAATTTATCTGCGAATGGAAAGCAGAAAAATAGGTGGTTCAATTTCAAAAGCCCACCCGATGGAGATGGTGGTCGTGGTGGTAGTTGTCCCGAGGAGCGACGACCACGCCAGCTTATAAGTCCTTTGATTTTTTGCTCTCTATTTACAGGCCAAACCAGACGGCTTTTCGCACTTTCACGTCTACGTGTGTGCCGCCTTCCTGATGCACTTCGCGGATGAACTGCAGTGTCAACGGGACTTCCAAAGTCTCATGCTCTATCTTCAACGCCTGCCCACCCAGCGCTGGGGTAACGACGACGTACAGATGGTGCTCGCCGAGGCCTTTAGGCTGAAGTCCCTTTTCTTTTACGCTCCAAAGCACCTGGACTACCGGAAGAAGGACACCGCGTAGAGTCATTGTTTCCTCCAAACAGACAGTCACGCCCTTGTATAGACAGAATACCATTCTAACGTCTTTCGTGTAGGCTGGGTTCTGCTCTCAGCTCCTCCAGCCTACCGCTCTCTTTATCCCCCCCTACCTCCCCACGTCCACGCCCACTCTTCCTCAGTATGGTTCTTTTGTCCCTGTATTCTGCTGATGTTAGTTCCAGTTATTTTTGCGGAACCTGTGCCTACCGCACTACTGCATTCCCCATCTCTCCCTGTCGTGCCCCCTCCACCCAATCCCGTCGGTTCAAAAGACTACCACAGAACTGGTAGCTTTTATTGTTCTGCTCTCAACAAACGTGGCCTAACATATTGTGCGTTTTTTAAATAGCGTATTATTTAGGGGTAGAGCAGTCATTCGCTGAGTTTTGTCACCCTCCTAGATTACGTCCCCAGTCATGAAGGCGCCAAAACAAATGGCAGCTGACTGTTGGGCTGAACCAGCCGGTGACGAATACATTTCGTGCAAAACTGTTCCCTTCGGTAAGATAATATCAAGAGTAGTGTGATCGGAAGACAGCTTTTGTTAAAGCTAAAAAAGGCTCTTGTGTGTGTGTGTGTGTCTGCCAATCTGACGCTTACATCAGACAACATTGTCGACCCAGCGTATGTTCTGTGTCGAGTGGCTGGCCAGTGGACTGGGAGTCAGACGGCGATGGCTCCTCCATATCCCCTGATTTAGTGAGGGGAGTGGAACAGAGCGAGAGGTAGCATTTATAGGGGGAGGGGCAGGGGCCAATCAGACACCAGTGGCGCCAGTCCGGAGGTGACTACGCAGGGCCCTGTAAGCCGGCGCCAGATCGATAAATCGATGGGTGTTTTGTGTGGAGTGGCCAACTGGTGGACTGAGAGTCAGGCTGCAATGGCTCCTTTTTAATGTGGCCTTTATGGCACTCCCACTCCGTGGGATCCCAGCCAGATTTGGTGGCATGCCCAGGGGCGGCTCCGGCCGCGGCAGCCATATGCGCCCTCTCCCTTTTCGGTCTTATTGACTCTGTCATGAAACCAGGTTCAGGTTGGGGGAGGAGAGAGAGAGTGCGGGCCTTACGTTAGTTTTAAGTGCAGGAAGGAGATAAGGATTCACTAATTTTAAATAAGTAGTAAGAAATAGGCTCTGTGGTTCGCTGCGGTTTGCCTGTTATGCATGGTTGGCAGAGATAGTAGTTACGATTATAATTCCATGTTGGTATTTGGCGGTTAAATTTGGGGCAGGTTAATAGAACGAGGGTTTAATTTACGGATAACATCAGGTTTGCAGTCAGGATTAGGATTAGCGTCCGTTTTATGAATAGGCTGCAGCACAGGCTTAGGATAAGATTCGAGATTAGGGTTAGAATTGGTCCTATGGCTGGATTATGGGTAAAGTTTAGTTGTCAGGATCAGTTGGTAGCCCTGATAATTTTTATGTGCAGTTTGGGTGAAAATTTCGGGTTCATAAATAGGGCACAGATTAGAGTTAGAGTTGGTCCTATGGTTGGATTATGGGTAAAGTTTAGTTGTCAGGATCATTTTGTAGCCTTGATAATTTTTATCTGCAGTTTGGGTTAGTATCTACGGTGAAAATTTCGGGTTCATAAAAAGGGCACCGATTTTGCTTAGTAATTTGGATTACGGCGATGGTTAAGGGTTTGATTAGCAGTCAGGGTGAAGCATTAGGGAAAGTAACTAGAAGTAGCATTTAAGGTTGGTTTCTAGGGTTCGTAGTTGGAGTACGACGCTAACAACGCTAATTCCACAACTCCTTGTAAGACATTGACTTTCGTATAAAATCACACCATTGCCTGTTTTACGGCAAATCCATTTTTTAACAACCAACAGGCCTACCGAAAACGGTTTCAATAGCAATTTCAAAACAAATGTCGACTGCGGCCGCGTTGTGCAATTATTCCCCTGTGGTTTAAATACTAATTCAAATAAATATGTAACTTTACTCAAATTTTGCGTTTTAGCCTGACTTTCCCGTCCCTATCCTATTGTCCCGCCTGAAAATCTCTACTACCAGTGTTCCCGCAGTACATGAACCATCGGCTTTAATTTGGAACCGCGTTGACAAGCTCTGTCGAGATAAATACACTAATCAAAATGCAACAATGAACAATAATGCAATAGGGCGATGAGTCAGAAATTTTATTGCTGTAAATGTAAATAAGTAAAAGTGTATAATAACCAAAATAAGGGGGTCAATGTTGAGGGAAGTTTGTTCAAAACAGTGCAGTCAGTGTTAGGAAATCTAGTTCAAATGTCAACTTCGCCTGTGATCATACTCCGCTAAACAGAGTAGATGACACCTTAAGCCTGACATTAAGGTGAGAGCAGTTGAGGAAGTGGCAGACTTCCAGAACGCCACCTTCGAAAGCCTTCTTGTCTGTGAAGGTTACAAAACCGTAACCACGTGGCCTGCCAGTTACTCTATCAGTAACTATACTGGCCTTTGACACACTGCCAAATTTGGAAAAGTAGACTGCGAGGTCGGTTTCTGAGGTAGTTGGTGTCAGCCGACTGACAAATATGGTCGTTGTATCGGAGGTTAGTTGGGAGGCGCCTTCGTTGGAAATGCCATGCTGAGTGCGAGATCTGTGGTGTGGGAAAAATACGAATCTTGTAGCCAATGCGTTTCGACTGCAGTGCTAAGCCAGTCTAAACGTATGCTTCTAGCATACGTTTACTGTACACTCCCAGTACGTACACACAAATGCCGCAACACCCTATAATTATTGACTGAGGCTGCTGAAACACCAGCTGAAATGAAGTTTATGGACCGGAGGATACTGTATTTCATGCGCGCATTCGACTAAATGACACTGCATGTGGTGGAGGGCAAGAAATAGCCCTATTAGAGGGTGCGAACTCTCCAGAGCTGCGGTCTGAGACAATCGAAAACCATCCCTATCCTAAAAAGAATGATATTGCTTGTCATGTAAACACAGAGTACGAAAGGATAGAAGTTTAAAGTCACGTGTAACAGGCGTTCATGGAATTCAGCCAGTGTTAGTCTGTGCGCTCGTGGTGGCAAGCCCTAGCCGCTAATTAATTAAATAGATGCTCACAAAAGTTACTGGTGCAGCGAAATGGCAGATAATGCGAAGTTCATCTACTATCACTACTCACACTTACTTCATAGGCTGAATGTATAGTAGGAAAAACCTGGGCTATCGCCGACTAATGATAGCAACTAAGCCCGTTGCGGGCTTTAAAGTGCAACCTCAGAGAAATTGACGGTTGCATGCTACTTCAGTAATTTCAAGACACCCTTCCTTTTCAGGAGGAATGCCTATTCTTTGAAGGATTAGCGAGTGAAAGTTTGGCTTTTCTCCTATGTAATACTCAAAAAAGGATTCATAATTTTAAACCACTTAATTGGCTACGACGAGTTGTTTTATACTTTCCTTCTTTTTTGTAGTATATTAGGATTTAAATAAGTAAAGTTTCGGTAAAGCGTTCATAATTTGTTGGATTTCGAAAAAAATAATCTCAAAGTAAATAAATAAATTGGAAATAGTAAATAATACTTCATAAACCAAACGAAGCCCTCATGTAAAGAACCGTCGTTTCTAGAAAGCCGTTTAAATCTCGTGGATGTCCGGATGGAGTCCCGTGTGGTACAGGGGTTTTTGTGCAAAGTTCATGACTTTTCCTCTGTACTTTGAAATGCGGATAGCATTAGTAAAATATTTGCTGAGGATGGAGGATGGCATTGATAAGACGGAACATGACCATTCCCGGTGTCGTAAAAATGAAATATAGTTATTAACGTTTCTCGGAACAAAACTTTAAAAAATTAAGTAATTTCAGCGGCTTATATTAGATAAGAGTACTTAAGTATATAAGAGATGGAAAGATAGCATGCAATGCACCTAAATTTAAGGTTTACCATCGCTGAATTAATGCTGCACTAAGCCAAAAGTGCTTTCTAGTTAAAAGCACTAACAGTTCATTTAAGTAGTATTTGGAATTCCATCATGCATAACACCGAAATATTTGTTAATATTACGAAAAAACGTACTCAGTGTAATTGGAATTCTTGTTTGTTGCAAGCGCGACGGTGATTTGAGCTGCGTTTAACAGGTGCAGTTGAGAATCAAACACCTTCTTGACTGCATCCACCTCACGGAAAATGACTATGCCAGAGCGGCGAGAATCTCGCCACCTCGTGTCCTTCAGAACGTACACGTCGCTGATAAGGCCGAATTTGGAGAAATATTCATGTAGCACACAGTCATCTGTTGCTTCAGTCAGGTTGCCAACAAGGATGCCTCTAGGATTGATGACCCAAACCAACGGCCTTCCAATCCAATGTGAAGTGCACAAAACAATGTCTGTGTTAATGCGCAGTTAAGTAGCTTTAACATAGAATTTCTGGAATAAGTGAACTTGTCTGTATACGTATTCCATTCGTCGTCGGCATGTGAAGCATCATACCTAAAGCATTACTTTCGGGTATAGCCTTTCTGAAGCTAGGATATACCTAAGTTTTTAAAAAGCTTACTGTAATATATGCTCTAGATCATTACATATCAACCGAAAGGCTACAAATAGTTTTCGATTAGATAAAATTATTTTAGGCAGTGTTTTAATATTCATTAGCGTAGAACAAAATTCATATATATTTCAGGCAGGACAGGAAGCCAGATTTTTAACGAACTTCTTTATGAAAGTCTGCAAAAGGCATAATCTGTAAAAGGGCTACCTTTTCAGCATGCAGTTTTTCTGTTTTTTTCAGCACCTTTATAAATTCAAATATATTTAATAAAAAACAACGTTTGGTCGAAAAATACGTCTTCTTCCGATTTAATAATTGGGTTTTAGGTCAGAGATAGCAGCAGCAACAAAGAGGCGACACTCTTAGGGGATAAAATACAATCAATGATCACTGACGCAAGTCTAAAGGTGACTGTGCAGGGATCTGCAGGCTCCAAGCAATTCTCGGCTCTCCATGTTTCCGGTTTGGGTGAATATCTTGACGGCTGTGAATGTAAAATCATGGCCCGTTTCAGTGGTGTGCAGCGGCTTGCGATAATTTGTCCCTCCGTCGTTCCGCGAACTTATATTCACGTATGCGCGATACAAGCAAGCGTTCAATCTGGCCTGTGTAATTCCAAGGACAGTTTAGGTATGCGAGGAGATACATTACCACAGATTTCTTTGTGGTAATGTGTCTAGGTTGATTGCTTTGGGCCGGTGTGCAACGCCAACACCTAGTCCGGTAACAATGCATACTGGTGCTTCTTAGACATCATTAATGCATGGCAGAGCGTGCCATATACTTGGTTGCGTTTTTGATTAGGTCCTTCAGGGCCGCAAGCGTAGAAATCGACTTATAAACGCCTTCAGACAGCCATTCGCATAAATTGGTCATGGATCATTCGGGCCTCACATACTTCTCCCCTGGCTTGCTGCAGAGTATGAATTTGTTTGAAGAGCGTTCTCACACAGCTTCGTTTGTGAGTCACCGGGTGGTTGCTGTGAAAGCTGATGAGTTGAGTGGTGTTCGTTGCTTCCCCGTAAACGGTCGTCTCAATTTCACCGTTGGGATTTCGCTTTAAGAGAACATCAGTTTAGTGAGCAGGGCTCCTTGCCATCGCACGGAAATATGTAATATTTCCATAGTAAACATAAGCAAACACGTACTGTTTCAATGCGCATTCTGTAATTACTCAGGCATAGAACAGGAAACTATAGAATAAAAAAGTGGTCCGGAACTTTCAACATAATTATATAAAATTGTACAGATGTGTAATGTGGAACACAAAATGAAAAAGGAGGGCATATTAGACAGTTCAACCGACCATTCTGACGACGTCCACCGTTTGCCCTGCAGCCAGCTGATATATGAATGGTAACTTGCGCGCTGTATCTACCGCACTCTCTTTCCCCTAACCCATATGTGCCGGACGGATTCAAGAAAACAGTGGAGGGGGCGATTGGGCGCAGCGGAAGCCGTCCACCACTACAACCCTCCTCCCCCCACGTGTGACGCTTGTTCTTAAAGCGAAACCTGGGAGGACCTGCCGCGCCGCCGTGTGGTCCCCAGCGGCCCGTTTAGGCAGCACACACATCTTGCCACCACGAACACACAAAAAGGTCCCACGTGGATAACCAAAAGCACGGATCCGAACTGCCAAGTTTCTTGTTTCGTTAAAAGTCCTGGCCATTCGAGTGCAATTCAGGTCGCGGGATGCGCGCGTGAAGGGCTCGTTTAGCTTAGTCAACTTCTGCACCAAATGACGCCTTTGTCCTTCTGTCATGACAGGAAAGTGATTGAGGAGAGATTGTGGTTGGTGGACCACAAGTATTCTATCAATAGAAACTTCTGCATGCTCAAGTTACTGTCACTGTGCGCATAATGCTGTTGAGCACACGGTGGATATTTACAATCGTGTTGTTGTATTCGCAAAGCCTCGCACAAGTTTGTTTGCAAGTCTCGTAAATAAACCCCTGATAGTTCTTTTCCTGTTGTACGTTATTTTCGCCAAGAGCCGGTCTTATCTCGAGTCCTGATAGCAGCCATTCAGTCTCGAAACAACTGCGGACGAATGTGCTCGCCAATGACGTTTGGTAAGCGTCCATCCACCGCGGTTAACATACGCGATTGAAACAAGCGTGCGAGCGATCAGTGAGCGCACCTCTACTATAAATGAATCTTTGAATCGGAATTAATCAATATTTGCAGAATACCAATGTAATGAGCATACTAAAAACAATTAATACTGCTTGTAGCATAGGTTTAAATGACAGTGGCTTTGTCATACGCAAGACTTTAACAATATTTAACATATTAGAGAGCGTTTAGTCGTTGTTTTCGTTTCTGCAACAAAGATCCTTCTTAAAAAAAGCTCAAAAAAATGAGGATCGTTTAATGTTTTCGCTTGTAAGAGGCTATCGCATTGATCATACTGTTTTAATGGATTGTCAATTTGTCATTATTGAAGACGAAAACAGTAAATGAAGAACAGGAATATATTACGCACCTAAGGAGATCATACCGGTTTACTTTTATGCAACTTGAAACTCATGTCATTCATATTAGAAATACAGTCAGTGACCGATCTCATGTCAAGTTAAGGGTTGCAAGGTCGATAGTTTGTGCGACATAATTCCGTGATGTTTCGGACACGCCAGAATGTTAACTTTTGAATGCATATCCTCTCGGCAGCCTGCAAAGATTACTCTGTAAATACTGATTAGCCAAGTAGTATGTCTTTATGATATTGATTTTCGATGCCTATTTAACTCAACTATATTTTATAGAACGTAAGTCCAAAGTATGGTTTTGTTTAATTTCGGCAGACGACTAATTCTTATTCAAACTTCATACACAAAGAAAGGGTATATTTGGGTTTTGAAAACGATTACCAATTCCCGAATACATTTAAGTCCGTTTGCTACTGTAATTTTGTTCAGTATTTAGGTATACAGGCTGTACATTTTGCATGTGAGATGAGTCAAGCATTCATCTTTGAAAAAGACGTGACTGTCTATCTAACGGATATAAGGAAGGATATTTGGGTGCATATTTCCTATAAATATATTTAAATTTATGCAGACACCGAAAATTCATTTTAAAAAATGAATGCAACATAAGTTATCATTTTTTTATGGCAAGTGACAAAAACAAGTGCATTCAAATCCGACAGCTCAACACGTTAAAAATATCATGGGAACATGTTGCAAAATTATTGGTAATAAAACCTCACTTAAGAAGTCAAAAACGCATTTCGAAATTTCGGTTTACAGTTAATTAGATCATTCACTGGCTCTAACGGTACAGGCAAAAGTAACTTAGTTAATCTCGCTAGTAAAATTCGATCGCAATGGGTACAGTCATCGACATACGCAAAACATGGTCTATTATCAACGGGAAGGTGTGTCATAAGGCTAGGGAGTGATGTTGTTAACCAAATGTCAGCCAACAAGCGTTTTAACCTTCCTCGCAAATGCTTGGATAAAATCACAAGAAAATCGGATCCAGCAAAATCGAACGCAAATTAACGGTGGGATAGAAATAATTACTTTGGACTAACCAAAATCTTACCTTCTATCATTCGAGCGCCTTCTCATTGTCAAACAAACGACAAACTGAGTTCCACCAAGCTGGTGTGGCTGGGTATCAAGCACCCTTCTCACTGAGTCAGCTTTGAGGAAGGTGATGAAACCAACACGCAGGGGACTCGGTTTTCTTGTATGCTTCCAAAGAGAGACTTCCGCGATAAAACCAAATTTAGAAAAATATTCATGGAAATAATAGTCTGTTATAGCTTCCGGAAGATGTTTGACGAAGATTCTGCGGGGATTCACATCCCATGCAACGTCAATGGGCCTAGGTTAATGCACAAAACGAAAGATCGAATAATGCGAACAAGATGAGTAGTCCAAAGGAACGAATTTCCTCTATTAAACAAATAGTGCCTACAAGGAATGATCAGATGAAAGACTTGACTCAAAATACCATACAGGAAAGAGTAGGTAGGCAGGCGTTAACACAAATTACAATCGTCAGATAATCTAGGCATGAAGATTATCAAGGCAAATGGAGACTTTCCACGTGGTCTAGCTGCACGCATAGGTCAGGTGTCTCCCGCCGTATAAAGGCTGCTTCTAAGTAGCACAAGATCTGAGCTGTTGGTGCCCGAACAAGTACTCTGAAAGCTGTTTTGAGGTAAACAGAGTGACCGCTGTCCAGCAGATTTTTAGCAATCGAAGACCGTCTTGCTTAAAAAGCCAGTTAATAAAATACTCAGTGACCCTGGTTGCCGATTGCCTTTGCATTCGCCCAATGTATTTGCTTCCACAAGTGCATGTGAATTCATCAACACAATTTGGGTTGGTGTGCAATGGTAGGCCTCCTTTAACCGATTGATTGGAAGGCTCTTAGTGCTAAAGACGAGCTGGATGGCATTGTACGTTCTTTGTATGGTGTAGCGCTACCGTCGCTCGATTGTATTAGAAATGTTGTCACCCTTAAAGCTAAAGATACCATAAGGTTTTTCCGAACTGAATGTTCCGTTAGTTACTGTACTTTTGAATGAAGCATGTGGGATAGACGCGGTTAAAGATGCTTTGATGCGGGCAAATTCTGTATGTGGGTCTCATTGGAGCAAATATTCCTCGCTGTTTGAAGGTGATTAGGTACCAGATTTCGTTTCCATTGTAGTGTCACAAATCTTGTAAAATTCTAGTATTGGCCTTTCCAGTAATTTTTGTGGAAAAACCAAATGCCTTATAGAGTAATCATCCTCTTTAAACATGAGGATATCGAGGCAGAAAATGCATATTCTAACTCGGTAAATGAAGATATTTAGATGTGGATAGCAATATCAACTTACAGTCAATGACTGATCTCATGAAAGCTTAACCGTAATTCTAAGATGCATGTCGATTGATAAGAACTGAGGTCACAAGATTGATCATCGTGGAACACAATCCTATGATATTTCAGATACATTAGGATAGCAGCTTTTGCATGTAAGTCTGCTCAATCTTCTGCGAAAACCGCACTCGATAACCATTGATTACTTAAGTAGCACGCACTTTTATAGAAAACTTTAGCAAACATATTCGTGCATGCATTTGTTTAAGATATCATGTTTTCTTCCAATTTTATGTTTCAGAGAAGGATAGACCTAGGTTTTAAAAGGTGTTTATTTCCGAATAGTTTTTGTCCAGATCTGTCGTTGCTTTTACGCTGAGGTTTTTCAGTCCGTAAACTGCATGACGGGGGGCCATTGAAAAACGAACAGATAAAATGCGATCTTAATGGACTCATGATGGTCGGCAAAACTCTCATAATTCAAACCGTTTTAAAACTAAAAGAAAAACATGTATATTATTTAAATAGGACGATATCTGCTATAAAAATAGTGAATATATATTTTCGCTTACGTTTTCTATAAACAGTATGCAATTTTTAAAGGGTACCGAAAATCCATAGGAAACAAGCGGTTTTTTTAGGGATCGAACAGACGTATATGCTCTGGTAACATTCTAGCGTTACTGAAATATCAAGCGATTATATCGCGCAATGATCGATATTTCAACCTCACTTAAGAAGTCCTCCCTAAACACGTTTCAAAATCTTGCGTAAAACTTCCTGAGATCGGCCACCCACTGGGAAAAATGCGCAGGCAGAAAATCCATAGATCCATTTGAATACAGCCCTTCGAATCTGTTCATCGTGTGGACACCAGAATGCCATTTAGACAGACGATTAAACAAACTTGAGAAAACTCTGTTTCTAAAACCGCCGAAAATTGCGAGTCAGACTATTTTTTGCTTTTATTAAACCCTCTTTTTGTGAATCGGAAAACCCGTTGCTAGATTAAAATACCATCAAAGAGTGTTCAAAGAAAATGGTAACTCCTACAACTTCGCCTAACAGTGCATATGAAAAGGAAACGAGAGGCCAAATCGCTCCGACCCCACATGCTTGAGAGCGTCTTCGTACGATGAGAACGCCTCAGAGGCGGTCAGCCGAATTCTCGCATCAGCGAGATTCGTGGTTGCACGCAGACAGGAGGTATCATTCAGGTGACAATTAATAAGGACCAAAAGCTCACTGTCACTGCGAAAAAACAACTGGAAATGTTTATCGGATTCAGTGTAGTTGTTGGCAGCGAAACCACATCGGTGAAGCTGAAAAAATGCCTTAGACGCAAATGCCCGAACATATGGCAGCAGTGCGCAGAAAAGACGTTAGCTCCCAAATTTTAGCTCATTGTACGTGACCCAACCACACCTTTAAAATCGATTAAGCCGTAATTATCGCGAAAGGAGAATTGCTTAAATCATGGTTCACGATCCACCGGAGAGTAAACATGTGCAATTCCGAATCTCCTTCGTGGTCAATTCTGAGACTAAGCATGGATTAAGTTACGTATCAGGTAGAGAGCCTGCAGAAAAATGCTGTTTTCAACGTTTGTGTTGCGGAGACGAAAGATCGACTAATTATAGCTTAAACATTGAAAATCGCGGCGACTGACGACTAGAATACGAGTCACCATGTCAATCTCACACCAAGGGCAACCATCCTCGATGAAGGGGTCGGCAATTAATTTGGATAGGCATGTGGCAGTATAGCGATGGAAACCTATTAGCCTATCACAGCAAGTCTGGTGTGTCCAACGTCAGCGGCTCACCCAGTGTTGTTGGCTTGAGACACTACAGCGGGTCACGGGTCAGATGCTTTGGACCAGCACGAGGGCCATGTCAAGTCAAGATGTGCTCACGTAACAAATGAGGCATTTGAGGGTGTTTGGTCGCATGCGATCTCACTCTGTACAAGCCACCTGTGCTCGTTCCGCCTCCGTTGTTCTGGAATCTGTTAGGACATGGGTGCAGGTGAGTGAGGGAGGTGAGAGTGCGGTAAATGCAGCGCATGTTTAGTGTCACTCTAGACTAGCTCACGCATAACTCACCATACTTGCTCCCTTTATGCTGTGGGACTCACGGTTGACACAGTTGGAAACGACGTTCAAATTGTCGCACTCCATCAATACTTCCAGCTCTTGTGATTGGATTACGCGTATCCTGTGCTGGAATCATGTCTTTATTCGAATGAGCATTCGAACCCATACTGGAGTCCAACGTCAGAGATAAAACATCAACATAGACGAGTAATATTTGTAGGGGGCAGGGGCCAATCAGACACCAGTGGCGCCAGTCCTGAGGTGACTACGTAGTGCCCTGTATCCCGGGGCCAGATCGAGAAATCGATTGACCGAGTTCTCATCGAAGGCCCAGGCTTCAATCAATTCTCGGTGAGAACTCGATGAGAACTTGTTCAATAGATTTATCGATCTGGCGCCGGGATACAGGGCACTGCGTAGTCACCTCCAGACTGGCGCCAGTGGTATCTGATTGGCCTCTGCCCCCCTCCTCTATGTGTTACTCGTTTACGTTGCTGTTTTATCTCTGACGATGGACTCCATTAAAAGTTCGAAAGATCAGACGAATAAAGCTATGATTCCGATAGACGAACAACATTCTTCTTCTTCGTCACTTATACACACACCTGGAATGCGAACATTCGCCTGTATCCTGTGATGACTTTGATGATGAGTTCAAGTGTGAATCTTAAAGCCAGGTGACGGGTTGGTGTCATCAAATGGAATCTTCTTCGCGAGTACGATTCCATTCCGTCGCGAAGAACGTTTTTCTTCATTAATACAAACCTTTATTAATAAACCAAATAGTGACAGGAGCATACACTCTTGAGGTAGTGCTTTTGATGGTTACTGAATGACAAGCAACATGAAAGCACCTGAAATGTCGACAAAAATTGCGCATCGATTGGACTCGATTTACGACAAGTTTATCAAGACCGTTCGGCGCAGGGCTCATAACCGGGCAAAACTGTAACATTGATCGGCCTAGCAAACCAAGAAAACCTCGATTGCACTGACGGATAAAAAATATGCTCACGCATGATTTTTTCTGTGAAGAGTCTGACATCTTGTTGAAAGCAGCGCCAATCGGTTACACACATTTTCTAAGTTGGACGTCACAAGGGATAAATTTTTGATCGCTGCCTGTATCTGTATTGGATAAAAAATAGGAGCAAATGTTTTGACAAAAGAACTCGCAATTTTTAAGTGATCCCTACATTATAATTTATCCAGGCGGATTTCGGAAAGCATGACGTTGAGTGTTTTGTGTCCGCGTTATTTTGGGGTCATTTACGTATAAAATCTTTAGGAATTTATAAGCTTTAACTAATAAACGATATTTATTACGATAGGTGGTCACAAATAACTCGCGTGTGCACTTTAGTAAAGATTGTACTAAGGAAAAGCACAAACATGATGAAAACTTTTATTTATAGCTACAACAGAAATCATAAATGATTTATCTTGCCATTCATCAGTCTCCATCGCTTTAAATTGGACTGTACGATTTTTCTTGTTTTTATGCATTATCATTTGATATACTGAATTTAAGGAACTTATTGATGTTCTTTACTGTTCTTTTTTCTATGTTAACAAATAAGGTAGGATTATACGAACATAACCCAAGCAGCTTGCGATATTCAATTTTTAAATAACGATAAGTAGCCAAACGGTACTGCACAATAGTTGTACCGAAGTCTGCTAAAATGTTCAATAAAGCCTCAATAGCGTACCACAGGCCAGAACAACAGTTCAATACTGGAAACATAAGTCTGAAGAAACTGGAACATCATCATATAGCCGTGGTCAGGAAGACCGTCTGATAAAATTATAAAAGAAAAGGTTGAAAATTTTTTAAAAGACAAATCAACGAGCAACTGTACGAACGGGAATGACTTCCGATACCTGAAGACAAAAAAAAACGAATAAAATTTAATTAGATTATTTAGATTTTTCTTGCTGTTTATGTGTTTAAAATTTCAGAAACGGTATTTGCTCTGGTAAGGGTTATCCGACTTATTTATTTGCTAGATCATTCAATAATTCCGTTGACTAGGCGAACATGATGGTACGGAGGATAAAACTAATCTACGCGCACAATTTCAAATCTGATGCTTAATAGTTTATGAGGGCATACATTAATGTTCAGTGCTCACAAAATCGATAATAAAATATACACTTGAAGATAGCAAAGGGATCCCGTAGTGTTTCAACACTCATGAAAAGAATGAGAACACAGTTTCGGCTTTGCTCAGCATACCGTTTCAAAATTTTGAGCAAGCAAATAGTCCTCAAAGCCAGAATATTTACGAGACTCCAAATTCATCTGCAAGTCACTGACTTGACCCAATAGTTTCCTTGCTGACCGCTCTAATTCCTTCAAATCAGTAGAACTCTGAAAAAAAGAAATGGAATTCGATTAACAGTCTCTGATAGCCCCACAGTTGACTTAAAAAGAACCCGTAATTGGAAAGATGTATTCCGTCAATTAAGCATTTATTCGTAATTGGTCGGCGTTTTGCGGCGATTAACTCACCTACTGCTTCCTTTATCCACCACGGCCCTGATGGAAAGGCAAGCTCCGAACCATTGTAATGACACGGAGCATTGGCTTACAAGGTTGACCTGGAATTTACAGATACCACGCACCTGTCGCTCCATACCGCAACGTACATTTTGCGTCGATGAAAGTATATCAAAGTGCATAAAAGCATCAAGCCGAGCATAGAAAAATACAGCCATTTCAGTGTCACCATCGTTTGAAAGGAGTAACGAGCTTTTCCGTTTAATGGGAATGCGTCGAATCGCTTTTAAAACGGGAATCTCAAAAATATGCCTCACCCACTCGCTTCCCTATTCCAAGAATCAGCGGCCCATCTGAGCTGAGCACCCGACTAGAGTGGTTGGTGTATCCTGGTGGATTTCCAAGGGTGTATTTCGGAAGGCTGTCCTGGGAACAGCACCCGTCTCAATTACTATTTCTTGAGGATACTATTATGACAGATTTTAATTGTCCGAAATCTTGTCTGTTTCGGCTAGGCGGTTGGAAGTCTATGTGCTACAGGGGACGACCTAAAAAGGCTTGGCACGTGCATGCTTAAATAAAATCATCCGAACCTTGCTGTATAGCAGTAAGTCAGGGAGTAAAGTGTATGCTCTGTCTGCATCTTTGCTTCCCTTGACCTGTCTGCAAAACATCAAAGTTACATTTTTGAAATTTTAGAACTTACCATTTCCTTGTCATTTGCCATCCGAAGAAAACCAACTCGTTTTCTTTCCAGCATCAACGGGTCCTTCTGGAGTTTCTCTAATCTTGCAAGCTTCTCAGTATTTGCTGACGCAACGAGCCATTTGGTCTTCTCGAGAGAGAATAAGGCAGAATAGTATAACTGACTATCCGCGGAGGTAATTTCTCCCAAGAGGCTCTCCTTGTTGGAGGCGACATTCTTGCGGAGTTTGCAAAGAAAAGCTTTCAAAGACCCGAGTGAAGTCCTTCTTGATGAAATCCAGGTTAACGTTTTCTCCAACTGGACAGATAAATACATATATGCGAAATTCAAATAAACACTAGAGAAGGATATATTTGAACAGTAGTCTGTAGCTCCCGTCAAAAATGTTGGAATAACGCAGAATGCAGAACATTCTGAAACATAACCCTAACAGAGGTCAAAACGAGGAATTTTTCGGAGATCCCTCTGTCTGTCCAAAGATCTACTGATATGGTTTGTGGTGTAATAAAAGCTGTTCGGACCGGTTGCTCACTCAGAAAAAATTCGCGATTCTGAACAGAAGGCCCCTACATAGTTAATTGACTCGGTCAACAGGAGGGAACTTTGGTAGGTCTTGGAATCTGTTGCTGGGCTTTCCGAAATCGCTAGAATGTATCAAGGAACTAATGACTGCGGTAAAAAATATAAGGTGCAGTTGTTTTCCAAATTGGCAAAAGCTAGAGTTATTTGAGCGGTTGTCTATCTCCATATATCTTTACAACTAGAATTGACGGCAGAAACTTGAAATCAAAGCTATCGTCAACTTTATCAGCGAAATTTTTGATCTGAGGAGGCCCGACGTGCTAGATGATGAATATCCCTGGAGAGACAACTTCTAAAAAGTGAGCCTACAGCACTGTTCGTGCAGCAGAAGGTTAACCTATGAGAGATTCCTTCCATACATCTGAAAGGGCCTCCGGACAGTTTAAGTTAGTCTGTGTACATGGTTTTCATGAGGATGCTGCGGTTAATACTCTTCGTGGACAATGCTTGCTTTAAAAACATGTAAAGCGTCTTAAGTCAAAAAATAACCTGCATCAATCTGGGAACTCTTTACGGCCGATTCGCAGTGACAGGTTCGTCCAATAAAAAAAACGATCAACCGTATCTGACGAATTTTTCTCCGTTAATAAAACCCCAGTGCCTAGAATGCCGCTCAACGCTGCTGTGAAAATTCCAATAATTAGATGAAATTCAAACCTTCCACGCGATAAGGATAAAAAAACTTTAGTTTCATATGAACTGGAAGGGTGACCTTTGAAGGATAATCAGTGAATTGGGCTACTGGGCCAGACGTTGCGCATTCCAGACAGACTGCAGGCACTTCTGGGTGATATGACGGCGCAGACGTCCTAGGATCCAGGTCGGCAACATTTGTCTCACAGAACAGACATTTAACAATCGGTTGCTTCGAGGTCATCGACATGCGACAGGGACTATGAAACAATTTGTGGACAAACGCCAAGACGTGTGATTTAGAGGTACTAAAAGGAAATAAAAGCATCAAGGCACTTACACTTTCGTCAACATATGCGGCCAAAAATCGAAAAGTTCAAGTTTAAACGGATGGATTGATGAATCTTCCATTGGGCAACTGTGTACAACGTGATGCATTTTTAAGTTGTTGCTTTGCAAAGAAGGAGTGCAACACTATCGATCAGAAAAGCGGAAGTGATGCAAACCGATGTCTGATTGTGCCTAGTCGCCACAGGCGAGCCTATACCAGCAGACAATCAGAAAACCAAGATTTATTTCAATATCAGCAGCGCGAACACTAGAATGACCATGTTGGTTTCGTTGTCATAGTCTACGATGCCTACCTGAATACCACACTCTCAAGATGCAGGGTCTAACCAACTATCCAGTTTTCTGGTGACACGCATTCCATTTCACACACATAAAGTAGCCGCTGGGGATATTCAAGGTTTAGCGGACATAACGCACACTCAACCAGAATCCTTACACAGCGGAAAATGTGCTCTTCTCTTTGGCCCGGCGTTCGTTTGTGTAGCCGAACGAGAAATTACACGGTGATGAACAACTAGCAAACTATTTGTTTCTAACCACCGCGCGCAAAAAAGCTTGCAATGTCATTTGGTGTAACCTCAGTAAGAAATACACTGCAATCACCGAAAATAAAACGATAACCGTAGTTCTATGGGTTCTACAAAGGCCCGAAGACGCTACTTACGAATTTTGAACTGACCAAACCAGACGTATGCCTTACGGGCAACTGTGGAACCGAAGCATATTTTCCGGAAACAACTGGCATCAGTAGCAAACCAAATCACGGTAAGGTAAAGCAAGGAGGATATAAATCTGATTTTTGCGGCCGCGCCCTCGTTCCGGGATCATTTTTGATGAAATGATGACTGTCTCTCCATCGTTAGCGATGGGGATTACCACTACCCCAGGGACGCAGGCATACCTTAATGCAATTGCTGCATTGCTAGAGATATTGAAGTCCTAAAAGTACGGAAAAGTTCCCCTAATTTCTCAGTTCTTCCGAAGAAAACAAAGAGAAGACAGTGACATAAATCGAATAAGGGGTCGTCACCTTGAATACCAGTGACTATTTATTTTGAAGGATGATTTACATTGGATGCGTTAGCAGTGAGGTTGACCGTTCAGCTTGCTAGATATGGTTGATAGGTAGGTTTAGTAGATAGCGTCCATATTTTTTGGTTCGACCGTTTTCTTGCGTTAAGTCCGTTCTTTTGCCTCCCCCCGATGACGTTTACAGTTAGCTACCGTGGTGATTGTGTACTTGAACTGGATTTAACATTCTTTACACAGTATTGAAATTACTGTTTCTTTGTATGGCTCAACTAGACCTCCTAGTAATCGGCATTTTCTGCTATATCAACAGTTTGTTTGCGTCTTCTCAGCCACGGCTTTTATTCCATTTTTTATTTTCTATGATCCCACAGGTGCATTGGGCTATTTTTTCCGGCAGTGGGACTACAGGAATATTCCCGTCGCCGATACAAATTCGGAGGAGGCATGTGTCAGCACGAAATATAAGGTTGGTCGCCATTTAGATAGGTAAGCTTATTTGAAGGTGATATATAATGTGCCGATAAGATAGCAGGCTGGGACATAGGCGCTTTATCTCGGTAAGGAAAAAGCGAAAATATTTAAGCCTTACCAACAAACAGGAGACAGACAGGACCCATGGCGATCATACTGCGACATCGAAAATAAGATGTGTTCAAACTGGTGCTTCGAAAATTCAACTCGAGAAGTCACGTATGAATACATTAAAGGATATACATTGTGAATATGGAATGGCCAACAATAGTTAAGAGACCAAAATAGATACACAACCTGCACGACGAAAATGGGAGGCCCATCATCACAATCAAACCTATTGACGGACAGTTCTGTGTTTTCGACAGATAAGGTAGGAAATAATTGATTTATTTCTAAGGGTCACTGCTGCGGATAGCCTTATTATAGCCCGTTTGTTAGATTCGATGAAGAGCACTTGTATCTGAATGGAACAAGGATTAGTTAAGTTTCGGTTGGGTAATCATATGAAACTAAAACAGACCACGCGTAAGCTGCGCTGACCCAACTAGATGGCCAGCTAAGGGCACGGAAAGCTTGATTTGGGGGCTCGTAAACGCGCGTAGAGAAGGGTTTGGTGGAACTCCGTACCAGCTACGTGCGTCCGATACCACCCTCGGCCTGCTTGCAAGGCTGCGAAATAGCCAGCGCAAGTCTGATATTACTTTGAAATAACTCATGCGAAACGCATACCTAAGTCAAGCACACGACGGTCGAACTGTCATTTTGTTTGACACCAAACACTCGAGAAGTATTTCAACATGGGTAACGCGGATACTAGAATGACAATTTTTGGCTTCGTTGTCATAGCCAGCGATGGCTCTCTGAATATCTGAAAAGCAAGACAGGGTGTAAATTATGATCCAGTCTTTCAGGGACTAGCAAGCCATTTTAATTGAGTCACGGATTCACGCTTATATAGTAGCCGTCAGGAATATGTAACGTGCATGGTTCCTAACAAATATATGTGAATCAACGAGCACTATCCAAATTACAAAACATTTGAAGGTCACCAGGGGAAGGTAGCGAAGGAAGAAGAATTATTAGACGTTGTCTCGTAGGACGGGGATGCAAATTTAGTTCTTCAAATGATTGAATTGGTCAAAAAAGTCTCTGGAAATATTTGAGAGGAGCTGATAGTAGGTTAGCCATACTATCACAACATCTGCCTCATCTACTCTGTCAACGTTTATCATGATCCAGAGGCAAGGGCGATTGATGCTCAGTGTTTACGCAGGGGCTATCGTTCTCGAATTCGTCTGTGCGTCCTACGCAGGTGCTGCTTCGTGCAAGCACATGAGCCGAACGACAAGCGGACACTTCGAGAAGAGCTAAGGGCTCCGGTATGCGGATCGAATCGCTTTCATTCATGCCACTCTTAGTGAACTGATCAGACTGGAAATGAGATCGAGCGCAGGGGTTGGGATGGTTTACAATTCCCGTCGAAGGCCCTTATTGTGGCAAACATAATCACGTCCCGTCATAAAAGATGTGTTGTAATGATAGTTATATTCCTTTACCACAGTTTGAGCGTCGATTACAAAATTTGTCCACTGTGTGCTTAACAGGGACGGTGACTTGCATGTGATGTATTTTGTACGGACAGCAGACTTACATAGCATCAACTGCTCTCTCTATCTCTCTCCGTCCTCCTCCATTTGGGCCGTGTGTCCTGAACAGCCGTATACACTTTTCCTCTTCCCCTCAAAACCAGAGGCGATAGAGGGGGGGGGGCGGGTGGCGTGCGCGGTTTGAACCTACACCTTCGTCTACCATCAAAGCCTTCGTCTGAAATTTCTTAAGAATGCCCACTTCCATGTGAGTTATCGCATCTGAACGTGGTTATTTTAAGGAGGCTCTTAAATTCTTTTACTTATACCTTTACTACTAGAAGTGGTATTTACAGGTATGCAGCAATTGGTTACTTTTTTAATCTAGATAGAATAACATTGTGGTTAATTTAATAGTAAATTTCGCAACCTGCAGCTTTTATTCTGCAAATTTCCGTAAAAAATGGTCCCAAAAAGTCGGACAATTTGGTAATCGACCCTGTTTTACATACTTCTACACGCCAAGATGGCGCTCTCACAAATTTTGGCATCAACTCGGTGGAATCTCTCTTCTGTTCTGAAGGCATTCGCGGACTCTGAATCCTGTGCAAGGCTTCATGCCGAGGGCAATATTGCTTGCTCTGCAGTCCGTAATCAGCTAATTCCTCAGTCAACAGCGAGTAACCGTTCACCGACACAACTTAAGCTGGTGCAGAATACCGCATCCATAACAATGAAGGGAGAAAGACTTCACCATGCACCTGTGTCAACCCTTCCCCGTCCCGATATTTAAGCATGCAATGAACTGCCATTTTTCTCCTGAAAACACTTAAAAGAACGATCAGGAGTTTTCTACACATTCAGCTCGATCATCTACTGTATATCTCTCTGGACCTTGTCTGTAAACTGACAATAAATAAATTCCCACATCTGCGGCAGAACATTTAGACTGTTTCTTTCAACAATCATTTGTGTACATCTCCATCAAAGTGGTTGATAGCAAAAATAAAAAAAAGGAAAATCAATTAAAAATTTCCAAACGGCAGAGCAAAATTTAAAAATAACATAATATGCGAACGGAAAAACCTGCCGAATTTAATAATTCAAACTTTTCACTTGATGGAATGGCTCAAGCTATATTTTTGCCAGACAGCTAGCTTTGAGTATATGCAATGTTAACTCGCAGGCAATCAAAAGGACAAACGATTGCTGAGGTCAACAACGATTGCGGTTTACTAACCTTCGTTTTATTCGTAATAACGCCATGAATGCTGTGTTTAAATTTTGATGGGAATCTGATCTCGCATTGTTTAAATAACGGAAGTCAGAGGCAAATGTTTACTTCTTATGCGTGCCTACATCTGCTACAGCGCGCATACCTGCATTTGATGTAATCCATTTCGTTTTGCGACCACACTGGCTTTCTCACTCAGTCCTGAAATAATAAATAAATATAAATTGCTTTCGTATTTCAGCTCCCTGGAGTTTACGATGTTTTAGTCTTCACCTTAGCGTAGAAAACACGTTGGTTTGGCATAACTCTTGATAAGATTGCCCAGGTTCTAAATTCAGGAGTAAGTTACTTCGACTTGACGATTCTGTGGCTATCCAAATATTCCTTCACTGAGGATTATTCCACGTTCCGGACTTCATCCCTACGAGAAATTCAAGCTATAACGTTCACCCGGAGGTAACACCAATGAAAAGTACAAGCTTCACATGGTTCCAAAAGTCACACAAGTGGTGTGCTGCTTTAATCTGCTCTCAATCGGGAAAGGAGAAGTCACAACAATGACTGAGTCGTTGAATGCTTCTTTGAAGTCTGACTGCTGAATTATATTGCACCCTAGTCCATTTATTTAAGAAGATTAATAAATTAAATGCATTCGCATAGAATCCTCAGAATTATGAAAAACCTTAACGCTCAGGATTCATCTGCTCTGAGATGAAAATTGGTGCCACGATCGGGAGTCGAACCCTCGTCGCAGTAACATGTGGCAACGAAACCTAACCACTCGGCCATATTTACACGGAAAACTGATAAAAAATTGTATTCAAACAGAAAAAGATGGCACAGATATATATTCTGTTACTACTTCTTATCTTGCCAAGTGGGGAAAGAAGCCTGATAACACTAATGAATGTCACCTACGAGTACGAAATGTGCATGGGGTGTTTAAGTCTCCTACAGAAATTCCTATTGATGTAGAAACGAGCTATGTAACTTGAAACAAGAAATGGCCGATCAAACGAGAAGGATCATTGTACACCCGGCAAAAAAACACCTTTAACAAAAGAGAATTTCAACAAAAGAAATTACGTTTGCAAAACTAATTTCCTCAAGAATACCAAATATAGAGCTTAAAGGCATTGCGTCAACAGAGCTCATTTCATCAGTAGACATTTCCTTCCTTCGCATGGGAGATAAAACCAGCTCATGCACCTAACTACTGTCCTCCATCTAAGACAGAAGCAGTAATGCTCTGGATAAACACTGGCAATTGTTGTGTTGATAAAATCAACACTGATCTACTTATGCTCTCACTTTGGAGCTCTAGTTGGCAGATGGAATTTTCTCCATCCAAGAGTAGTTTCATGTTGTTTGGCTTCACCAAGCTTCCTGGACACCTAGTTTTTCAAAATAGTACACTTTTAGAACGATCAATCATAAGAGACTTAGGTCTAAGTTACACGATTAAGCAAGCATTATCGCCTCATGCAGATCGAATTTCTGCAAAGGCTGCACCGATATGTGGTTTAATCTCACATAATTTTTCCTTCCGCAAATAAAGTTAAACCTGTACTGCATGTTTGTTCTTCCTATCCTAGAATACTGCTAACCCATCTTTGGGCTCATGAACGCCTCTGACCGCAGTAAGTTTGAAAAAGTTCAGAAGGTTTTAACTTGAAGACTATTTTCTCTTCCTGGATCCAGTTTCTCTTATACGGATAGATGCCAGTTAGCAAACATTAAACTTCTGTGGTTTAGAATACTCAAATCCGGTCTCTGCTTCCTGTTTCGCGTTAACTCTAGCCCAAATCTCCCACAAATTAACGCTCTCACACAGGTCGATCGACCCTACGCCACTCGTAATTCCTCCATGATCATTTCACCACCCCTTAGCTCCACAGCTAACCGTTCTTAGTTGTTGCCTCCAAATATACTTTCATCTGGAATAATCTTCCACTGCAAATTAGGTTGTCATCTACACTAGGTATTTTCAAAACCAAATCACGCGACCATTTAACTTCGAAAGATATAAAGCCTTTATTGTCTGTTTCCTTCCCAAACTCGCAAATTTGGGATTTTGAAAAGGGGCCTCCTGGTATTTGAGGCAACTCCTTTGATATTACATTGGATTCTGTTTATATTTCCACCATCCTCTGCAGAGTCAATCTTTGCATTTCCTTTTTCGCCCCTACCCCCCTTTAAACTAGCATCACCAACTCTTGACAACCTTGATACTGTCCTCCGATTTTGCAACCCAGACGATGGTCCTCCAGGTTCAGTTGATGATCGAGGTAGTTTCAGATGGTTTCGCCTCTTTGATTGGTGGACTATGCAGTCAGCAAGGTCGTATTTTGATGATGGTCTTGTGACCTCTACTGTCCCCTCTTCGTTTCGACCCTGTTGTCCACGATGAGTTCCTCCTCTTTTACGTCCACCGGTGGTTGTAAACGGTAGCTCTGACTGCTATAAATAAATAAATAAATTGTATATTTAAAGGCCCAGAGAGCCCCGTCATTTCAAACTTAGTATCTCGGTATAAATAAATACAAAGTGGATAATTGCAGCTCTATGTGAGCAGCCATATTAACAGCAGAAATTAACATTATGGTAGGCATATCCGATTCAGAACGATTTGCCATTTTTAAAAACAATAGACAACAATCTTTAAAATAAACGGTGAACTAGAAAAAAGCAGTAAAAAAACTCCTACGGTAAATTGGAGGCGGAGTTCAGCGAGCCGCCAATTTTAAAAAAAGTAGGAGAAAAAAACTGCTTCACTAAAAACATTAATAGCTAGATGCAATGGGATAGATCTGTGATGATGCTGACAACGTATGAGGGTTCGGAACGCTCCTTGTCGTGTGAGAGATAATATAGCAGTCAGAGCTACTGTTTGTTTCCACCAGTGGAGGTGTGAGAGGACGGACTCATCGTGGACACCAGGGTCAAAACGAAGACGGGACAGTAGAGGTCATGAGATCATCATTGAGATGCGACCTTGCCGACTGCATAGTCCCCCAATCAAAGAAGCAATACTATCGGAACCCGCCTTGATCCTCAACTGAACCTGGAGACCATCGTCGGGGTTGCAAAAGCGGAGGAAAGTACCAAGGTTGCCAAGACTTGGCGATGCTAGTTTAAAATGAGGGGGGGCAAAAGTAAATGCAAAGATTGACTCTGCAGAGGATGATGGATATATAATAAGAGACCATTATAATATCAAGGAACTGCCTCAAATACCAGGAGGACCCTTTTCGAAATCCAAAAAGTTGCGAGTTAGGGAAGGAAACAGACAATAAGGACTTTATATCTTCCGAAGTTAAATGTTTGCGTAACTTTGTTTTGAAAATAGCTAATGAGGACGACAACCTAATTTGCAGTGGAAGATTATTCCATGGAGAAATTACGAGTGGCATAGGGTCGATCTACCGGAGTAAGAGCGTTAATTCGTGGGAGATTGGGGCTAGAGTTAACGCGAAACAGGAAGCAGAGACCGGCTTCGAGTCTTCTAACCCACAGAAATTTAATGTTTGCTAACTGGCATCTATCCGTATAAGAGATACTGGATCCAGGAAGAGAAAAATAGTCTTCGAGTAAAAACCCTCTGAACTTTTTTTCAATCTTACTGCGGTCAGAGGCGTTCATCAGCCCAAAGAGGGGACAGCAGTATTCTAGAATAGGAAGAACAAACATGCGGTACAGGTCTAACTTTATTTCCGGAAGGAAGAAATTGTGCGATATAAAACCACATATCTGAGCAGCCTTTGCAGAAATTCGATCTGCATGAGGCGATAATGCTAGCTTGTTCGTGTAACTTAGACCTAAGTCTTTTATGGTTGATTTTTCTAAAAAGTGTACTATTTTTGAAATACGATGGGTCCAGGAAGCTTAGCGGGGCCAAAACACATAAAACTACTCTTGGATGAAGAAAACTCCATCTGCCAAGTACAGCTCCAACGTGAGAGCATAAGTAGATCAGTGTTGATTTTATCCACGCAACTATTGGCAGTGTCTTTAGAAAATGAATAAATGCACTTGAGATCGTCAGCGTAAAAAAAAAGTTTGTGAATTTGTGAGTAAAGCTGAAATTTCGTTTATGTACAGAATAAAGAGAAGGGGACCTAGAACCGTGCCTTGAAAAACGCCACTCGTGATCGGTTGAGGCGTCGAGTTGCTATTACCTACTAAGACCTTCTGGCTGCGGTTAGACAAGTAGGAACCAATGAAGTCAAGGAGAGGAGGCCGGATGCCGAGGGCTTCCAGTTTCACCAGAAGACGTTTGTGCGGTACCTTGTCAAAGGCTTTGCTCAGGTCAAAGTAGATCACAACCACTGTCTGCTGCTCATTACGAAGGGAAGTGACGAGGTTAAGAAAAAGCTAAGTGACACACTTCGCATGATCTCCCAGGTAGAAAACCATATTGTGAGTCGCTTAAGAGCTTATTTTCTAAGCAAAAGTCGAGAATTTGATTAAAAATAATTTTTTTCAAGAAGTTTTGCTAGAGCCGGGGTTTTTGTGAACGCCTCGATAATTATTTACGTCCGAACGAGATCCCGACTTGAAGACAGGAAGAATAATAGATGTCTTCCATGAGTCAGGAAAGAAACCGTTTAAAAAGATAAACTGAGAATACATGGCTAAGCAATCGGGGAAAGCTCGGCACTCTCTTAATAACTGAGTTTGGAATACCATCAGTCCCCCGAAGAGTGCGAGTTTTTCAGACGCATTATTTGCTTACGAATTAGTTCTATGGAGAAATCAATGGTACTGATAACATTAAATGAGGATGCCTGAAACGTCGGAACCGGTTCAGATTCCATCGTAAGATGATTTGCAAAGAATGCACTAAACAATTCTGCCTTCTCAGAGTCTTCGAGAACGAATTTCATAGTTTCATTAAGTAATGGAGGTATTTCATAACCTCGTTTAGAGCAGGATCGACGGCGGAACAGTTGAGCAACAGATTTTGCAGAGTTTGGCTCGCTGAGTGCGCGTGATTCCCTCTGTCTGTCCCGTGCAAGCCGAATCTTAGAGGCTAATTCAAAAATCTCTGCAATCCTTAGATGTACAGATAACGAACTAGTATATTGATCTTTTAATTGCTTCCTCAATTTCTTTAGTCTTGGCAAAAAGAAAGTGGGGACGGTGGATTCCGAAGTGTATGGCTTGACAATTTTGATTGGCACAAATTCCAGGATGTTATTTGAAACGACTGACATTAAGTCAGAAAGACTTGCTGCATCGTTCATGGAGGAGAGATGCTGCCAATCCAATGAGTCCAAAAAGTTGTTAATTAAGCTCATATCTGCGAGGTCAAAATTATGAAAGGTACGAACGGCGCTAGCCTTTTTCGATGAGACAATTGGTAAGCAACAGTGAATTAATGTATGGTCACTTTGGAAGAGGCCCTGCTTAAAATCAACGAAAAGGGGAGCAATGTCATTTGTGAAAATCAGATCTAAAAATATGCTTGTCTCTCGTTGAAGAACGGACAAGCTGTGACCAATTAGAGAAATTAATGGTATCCAGGAAAGGCTGAAATCTGGGTGGACAAAAGTTTGAAATCCAGTCAATTTCTGGAAAATTAAAATCCCCAGCGATTATTTTTAATGTTAAAATCGGACTCCGAAACCAATTTAAAAAAATTGCACAAAGTTTCACATCATCATCGGATGATGAATTAGGCGGGTAGTAAATACATCCGAGAATAGCCTTTTGCCAGGGCGACAGGATAATGGATGCGAAGCAGTAATTACCAGAGAATGACGTGACGTCTAGATCAAACGCGAAGTGCTTAAATGAAGCTTTTAATATAGAGAAGACAACCACCACCACGCTTACTAGTGCGGTCTTGACGGTAGAGATCGTATTTGTCTATGACAAGCAAAGAGTCTGAAATTAAGGGATGGGTCCAAGATTCAGTTACACATAAAACATCAGGCATTAACTCGAAAGCAATGGCTCTAAGTTGGGCCATCTTATTTATAACAGATCTAGCATTAAGTAATATGACATCAAGGGTAGTTCGAGTATCCAAACTAGGGTTATCGTTATTAATTTAAAAAAATTTGGCGGTGGGTAATTAAGTTGGAAATTATTGTGGCTTGGAGGGTAATTGCAAACTGCGCCATAACGATTGGTATATAGAACGTCATTAACAAAAGGCTGAGAGGGATATCTGAAAGGTGTAGGAATAAAACTTTCCGGTATCGAACCACCATAGGAGTTACGACCGGGATATGCCTGTTGGTAGTTAAAACGGAATGACGGGAAGTTAGATGGGATATAAGGGCTGATGGGAGATGGCAAGCAGTTAAAAGAATTAAATGCTGGAATGTCAGGTCTTGTATATCGGTTTAAATGGTTAGGGTTATTTGCCTGTTGGAGAGGCTTGCTTAGTTTTGGAGAGGGCAGTATGCGATTACTGAGACCTGCGCTATCTTGCTTTTGGGTCTGGGTTAGATTTGCGTCCTTCGGAAAACCTGTCTTAGGTGATATAATTGAGGGTATAAGATGACCCGTGGGGTTATGGGACGAGCTAGCTTGTGGAGGGTTAAATAAGTTAAATTTAGATGATTGCTGATTTTGTATTTGAAGAAGGTTATTTATGCGATTTGGCTCGGGAAATTTCCCGGAGAGGCCTGGAGAATTGCGTTTAAGAGGGGAAACTGGCAGTCTATGTGCTTTAGACGGGTGAGACGGTATAAATGCTTTAGACGGGGTCGCAAACATTACAGGCGGACTGAAAACGCCGGAGATTGCAGTATTCAGCCGCGAGGGAGACGAAGTAGAAGGTTGAGTGGAGGGGCTGACCGAACTAGACATCTGAGAAGATGAATTAGCAGTTGCATTTACGTTAGTGGAAATACGACCAGACTTATGAATATTAGGTTGAAAAATTGATGATAAGAAGGACACATTTCTTCGCTCCATTGGTGTAAGATCTCGACAAAGGAAACATTTTGTCATTTCCAAATAGCGAGAAGTGCGACCTCGTTGAGCAAAGATTGAGTCAACCTCAACTGTTGACAACAATTTAACTAGTATAGGAGGATTCTTGCTACGCGAAGAGAGGCGTTTTGCTTCCACTATTTTGTAGTTGAAACCACCCGAGTACAAAAAGTCCATAGCAACGTCAACTGGGCGTCTGTGTATGGGGAGCATTTTTAAGGAGAAAATTGTGATTGCGTTTCTGTCTATCAAAAAGCCTCGCTGGCGACCAAGTGAACAAGCGAATCGAGACGCCTGCAATCCTGAGAGGGAACATCAGATAGGTTACCATCGAACAGATTGCCGAGTATAGACAAAATGGATCCAAACTTCATAATGAAGTCGTTGCAGTTCTGTAAAGCGGACAGATCTAGCTGTTTAGCTTTTAACTATGGGTTGGACATTTGAGTCAATGTTGAAACTGCTAGATGTATTCAAGCATCGTTTTGGTCCCGAGGCATGTAGTTTACGACGAATTGAGCTTGTTGGTTTCATCTTTCGTCGAAAATAAGAGTTAAATCTATGCAGGATACGCAGGGTAAAATAAATTTATGAAATTTCAACTTAATTCTATCTTAGCGCTTTATAATTCCTACGTTTTCTACAGGGATTTATAGGAAAGCAAGTTGTAGTTGTCTAAAGACTAGAAATTCAAAACTTTATCAGCAATTTAGTCAATAAAGATAGTAGGAAACAAATAAATCCGTAAAAGTTGAGAACGAGAAATGAGGCTATGTCAGGTGAATAGTATGACACTGTATAGTTCAACCTAATGTTAAAGACAAAGACCACAGGTAATTATATACGATTAAGGGCTAGAATGCAAAACTTTTATCTGCAATAAAGCCAATAACGACAGTATAAACGAAAAAAAAACGTTCAAATTTTAGATTTCACTTAGCTTTTAAAAATCGACCTGCGCGCCTTGACCTTACCCGACAACGAGCGTTCGGAACCCTCATACGTTAACAATAACATCACAATTCTATCCCATTGCATCTGGCTATTAATTTTTAGGGAAGAATTTTTTCTCCTAGTTTTTTTAAATAAGCGGCTCGCCAAACTACGCCTCCGGTTTAACCGTGGGAGTTTTTTAACTGCTTCTTTTCTTATTAACCGTATATGTCAAAGATTGTTTACTATTGTTTTAAAAATGGCAAATCGTTCTGAATCGGATATGCCTACCATATTACTCATTTCTGTTGTTAATATGGCTGCTCACATATTGCACCAATTATCTACTTTGTATTTATTAAAACCACGATACTAAGTTTGTAGTGATGGGGCTCTCTGGGCCTTCAATATACAATTTATTATATGAGGCATCGTTGCTGAATGATTCAAAAAGAGCGACGTTGAAAAGCTCGTTGAATTTGAAGGACCGTAGGCAAAAAATTTGAAGTCAAAAAATACCAAGGTGATTTCACAATAAATGAGTTACACCTCCGAAATAACATCGTTCTTACCTACAGATGCTCAAACGGAATCCTCTGCTGGTGATACAGGAGCAAGTGCAGGACAAATGGGCAAAGTTCCCATAAGGGAATTGCCATTAACTTTAGGAATCATTTCTCGTACTGACGCAAATAAAACTTTCAACACTTGCTACCGATGCCCTTTCAACAAATCAGAGCACCTAGTAACCAAACAGACATTTCGACTGAAAACGCAATTTCGTAATTAAAGGAGCTCCGAAGTCCACTTTTCCTATTCCAAATGGCCGGGTAGAACATGACCTCAGTCTTTTCTGAGACAATCAAATTCCATTTTTCAAGATGGCAAATGCATTATTGTGCTCAAAGCATTCCGTTAAGGAAAAGCGTGTGTTTCACATGAGCTATAATCACCGAGGCCTCTTTACGTCATTCTTGAAAATGATTATCCTTTTTCACGCCTCCTAGAGCGGTAAATGACTCTTTGTAGCTCACACAGGTATGTGTTTTTTTCTGCCGGATTACGAACCGACGGAAAGGCACAAAATGAGGATTCTGAGAACAGAACTAAAGAGAAGAACCAAACAGGATAGAAAATAGCTCCTAATAATGAATGGGAAAATAAAATTGATGAAGAAGTCTTTCTTGTGGCAGACCCCTTACATCATTGAGGCAGGTCCTCAGCGAGGCGGAGGACACTAAATACGAAGTTTTCAACTGTACACAGCTCGTATAACAAAAAAGACGAACTCAAAGCACTAGGCTCAGACCGAACCCCCCAATGTCGTTGCCATTACAGAAACGTGGCTAAAAGGCGAAATCGTGGATAGCGAGGTTTCGATAGTTGAATATCAGCTGTTCCGAAGAGACCGAGAAAATAAACAGGGAGGTGTCGTGGCCATAATCATTAGGACAGGAATCTCTGCAGTTGAACTAGTTCATGCCATCTTCATTGAATAAGAATTTCTCTGGATGAAGATTAAAAAAGCCTTGATCACTTAACCTTCAATTCTTGACGATCTACAGACCACCAAACAATTAAAGTGCAGCTGATGAGTCACTCCTTCATTTATTTATTTAGAATAAATATTTAATTAGCACTGGTAAGGTTCTGTCTTAACAAACATTAGAAACGAAATAAGGTTATGACAATATGTTCTGATAAAATTTTCAATACTAAATAATGTAGACAGAACTTGTCCTGTAAGGTTAACAGTTAGCGATGTTTTAAAATTAATAGTAAACTAGAAAAATGGGTAGTAAAATAAAACTTCTAACTTAAAAATGGAGGCAGAGTTCAATAGGCCTTCTTTTTCAAATAGAAGGTAGGAGAAAAAAATGCTTAAGAAAATAAGGTCAGGTGGTAGAGTAGGGTAATACTGCAGTAGCATTTCGGAATAGGAGAAGTAAACGTCGAGATGGTTCATTCTCGATCGCTTAGGCTTATGAAACAAAATCTCACTAAAATACGTCAATGAACTTGAGGCCTCAGCATCTTAGGATCCAGAATTTAATTTTAAAGATGTTACGTATCCAACTAAACGACAGCATTTTAGACTGTGGACCAACAAATGTGTACGTCTGAATGACTTCATCGTTTGGATGACTGGTTAAATGAGGTTACATCATGGTTAATGGGGGAATTGAGGTAGCGAAAATTAGTTTCATGAGGGTCACTTAAATTCCCGATGTTCCTTGCTCCGAGTCATGGGGAAAGCAACTGGGAAAAGATGAGGAAAATAAAGGACGTAGGTAATGCTATTTCGCAATCACTGACGTTCTGTAAAAGCCATGTTTCTGTGATTGCTGTAATATCAGGAGACAGAATGGCTACCTGTATTCTCAGTTCTTTTAGCTTCAAAAAAGAGATATTTAGCGTCGGTTTACAGAAATTCAAGTTGCCAGCACTCGACAGTGCCGAATTCCGTTGGTCTCGAGTTTACCAATACTACTTTGCCGCTGCGATCATGAGCATTGGCTGGCTCCAGAGCAATGCCCCGTTTCTCTGTTTCACGCATCCCTTGAAAATAACCAGGCTGATCTCTCCAGATGCAAGTCTCCTCTTCAATTCCATCACTAAGTTGGAGTCTTTCAGACATTCTGCTGGAGAGTAGTTTGGCTGAATAAAACCCTTATGTGCGTTTCGAAGGTTCGCCTTCCTAGAGAAAAGCAGCTTAGCCTCTTCCTTGCTATCCTAAACAATTTTTAGAGGCAGTGGTCTCACAGTTTCTGACTGTTCGCTCTCCTTTTTTCCGATCCTGAAGGCTGCACGAATGGTTACCTTCTCTCCTGAATTAATTATCTCGTTCAGCAGGTGTTACACATAGCAGGGTCTACAGGGATCCTTTACTTCGGGGAAGGATCATTGAATTCAGGTTAACACTGAATAACTACGCAATTCTCTTTC
>WEDG01001683.1:0-104290 GCA_017591395.1 Schistocephalus solidus
TACGAACGAATTTATATCTTCGTTATTCGATTAACATTAACGGAACATCAACGTTATTATCGCTGGTTTCATTATCGTCCGGGTTCATATCAAGTATCAGCCGTTGTTCCAGCGATCGCCCCGTCGACCAGCTCCGCATTTCATTATCGATAGCCGCAGCGATATTACGTGATCGCGCGGACGATGTCGACTTCGAATCGTACCGCCGCACAATTAAAACGCCGACAATCAGTGATAGTTCATCCTTCAGTCAAAGATATGTTTATCGTCGATCGGCGTTTCAGTTATCTTTCAGTCAACAGTAACGCAGGTCAACGAACCGTCATTCGAACCGTTTTCAATCAAAATATCGTTTGTCAGCAGTATTCCGCAGCAAAAACTTCATCGATATTTTGAAGCACATGGATACCATTTCGACGGATTGTTCACCTAAAGATTCATTCAGCCATTTATCCTTCGAATTTCCAACAATATTTCAGAATACACTTCAATATCGACATTTAGTTACAGGTTCGTCAATACCTACCAGCGTCTTCAGTTCGTGAGAACGCCATCCTCAATATATTTCACACTTCAAGCGACGTCATCTTCATCGATCTATCACTATTCGACCAGCGTTCATTATCGCCGCACGCAGCAGATATTTCGCAGTTCCGACATTACTTGACTCGACGCCTTCTGAGAAGTTAATATTCCAACAGTTCGATTAAACAGACATAGTCCTTTCCTCATTAATAAGCAGACAAACGCCAGCATCAATAATCGTATCAGCGGCTTTCGATATGTTACGCGTCGTACAGCCATTCTTTAAAGATCCGTTTCGGCGTATCTAAGATATACGTACCGACGCATACATTAAAGATCGCCGCGTCAGGACGGTTACCGCATTTCATTCTCACCAAAAACGCATAACACCATATGCCTGGTAACAGTACTTTTCATGGCCGATTGTTTAAATTCATCGTTATCATTTGTGCCAACAAACGTACCAATAGATATGCAACGTCGTCAGCCAGTTGTTCAATGTCGTTTCGAAAGCGATCGCTTTCCATCGTCGTCATCATCAATGTTCGGCAATTCATCGGCCCGAGGGTTCCTTATAGCACGCCCTCCGACGGGTTCGTTAGCCGTCTTCATTTTCCTTTCATTTCGGCGTAACCATCTGTCCTGAACCTTAACGCAAAAAGATCGCGATCTGTTGAAGGTTCTGTATGCCGAGAGTTGAATATCATACCAAGCGCAACACCAGTTTGATACCTTCGCCTACGATGGTCGCTTCGAACGACAGCCAGTCAGCCGCAAGCCGTGAGTTTCGTCATCCGACATCAGTTAACAGCTTAATTTTCGCGTCCAGCTTCGATAAGCCACCATCGCCGCAACATATTCGGCAGTACCCGATGGTATACGGTACCGCTCGAACGTCACATACCGATATCACCGCCAGCAGTCGCGCGCAGGCTTTAACGTTTCAAACCAATATCGCCGATGGTAATCCGCATACCCAGTGTGTGTCGTTTGCATTTCGCATACCATATCAAATAAAACACGGATGACCATAACAGCTATTTCACCGTTTCACTCATTATCCACAACGCCAATCGGTGTCACCGTCGTTTTGAATTTCGTTATTTTGGAAGACGACCGAACATCACGTACGTTTGATTATATTGACGACGAACGGCGATATGCCGACCATGAACAAACTACGGAGCGATTCACGCTTCGTCCGATTTTCTCCTCGATAAAGATTTTTCACCGAAGAAAACACCATATTGTCACAAAGACAGCACAATGAAACAGGGCCTCAGTTAAGATTACGAAAGTCATGAAGGTCACAATTTCAAAATTCGCTTGCTATCAACAAACAAATTTCGCTTAGAGGTTAAAGACTTTTCAAACGGTGAACAATTGTTTCATAAATAAAGCGTACGCGTATTAACGTGAGTGTTCGCGACGCCAAATAACAAATTATGTGTTACGAAAGTGTTCAGATGCGCCAATTTTCGGCATCGAATTGCCGAAATAGCCATTTCGAAAGTGCTGAGGAATGAAAAAACAAATTAAAGCGAATATTCGGAAAGTTGCTCATAAAGCGGCGTTTCGTTCAGTGAAATGATTGCTGGCACGCTTAATTCAGGTGTCCAGAGACCGCAATATTCGGGGAAAACTTTATACAAATGAATGTAGTTCGTGAATCAATGTACCATGAAGAAAAATGCTGACAGTCATTCCCTCATGGCTTGCAACACCATTTTTTACTGTCAGTTTGTTTCACCACGTTCATACTCTGTTTACGTCGCAGTATTATTCGCACGTATCGAGTGATAGAGCCTTCGTCATAATAGCTATATTATAAGACTACGTTCAAAAATAGTAAACGCTTCATTAAAGAGTTAATTTGTTGTTTTACCATCGCAGTTTGTCATTGCCAACGTGAGCCGGTGTAACACGTTTCGACTTCATAGAACTTCATGATGGCCAGCGGTACTTCGTATATATACAGATAAACATCAATTTCCGCTGCACCTCACAGCCGCAGAGCGGCATGTGATACAGATGAATGATAGCAAACAGCTGCTGGGGCAAGCCAATTTGCTCAACGGTGACGGCAGCGAGTCTCACCGACATAGCACTCAATTGCCAATACATCAGTAGGCCCAGAGTTAGGCGTTGACGCAATCGTCAGGTCACGCTGGAAGCCGCAATATTCGGGGTTGGTAGGTTGTCGACAATAGCAAAGCCATTCTGTTCTGGCATGTTGTAAAGATGGTTTAGTGTTCTTTGTATTTTAAACGCCACATCGTTGCTGTCGAGTGAAGAGTCGTACGAAATAACTGTTCTCCGACTTTGTTCACGCCGATGCGACGACAGCAGTTCAAAGAAAGTATTTCCAGAACTGCGATCTTCCAGGAAGAGCGAACAAACCGGCAAACTTTTCCCCATGTAACACGATTCGATCAGAGATCAGTCAAGAAATGCCATAAACAAACTCAAACCTCAATTCCGTTCCCCAGAGTCAGGTCAATATTTCAATGAAATCGTCAAAATACGGCTGTACCAAACAGGCAGTTTATTGCGGTCAAAACGGAAATAACTCATCAGAACAAAGTTAGCAGGACTTTTTACGCAGGAAATACGCATCACAGAACACAGGACACCCGAGATTCAACGCGCGGTAAACAGACGAGCATGAATTGAACAGTTATCAATTTAAAGCCACCAAATTTCGCCAGTTCAATACGAACTCGACCGAAAACTCGACGGTATATAGTTCAAACTTACAAACAGAATTACGCCAGCATTGCTTCATCGTTTTTCGTACATTCTCGAAGATACCGCTACCAGATTCGAAAACATAGACAATAAAACCAAAGAATCAACTGGTTTCAGACGACAGCAGGGAGAGCCAAACATTGACGTAACCAAAATGGCGGCGTTGTTGCGGCATCACCGCATCCGCACGACCCATCAAGTTCTCATTTCTGGTTGCGCCGTTCGTTGATATCGTTGATGCGGCAGTCGATCGCCTTCGCATTCAGATTGGCGTATGTAGTAATGTTTCTTCCCACGGTTATCATTATTTTGCCTGATTTCTACGACACGGAGGGTTGGTAGGTTAGAAGGGCGATTAATAACGGTTGACGAAGTTCGACGCCGGTGTTCTTATTACGCGGTCAGTTTCGACCCAGATTCCGTTATTCCCTGAATACAACGTAAAGTTTGCGTTCGCGCAGTAAATTCCGCGTACTACCGTACCGTTAACTGGCATTGTTCGACGTAATATTTCATTGCGAGTTCGTTGACATCCGGATGACGTTAACCGAAGGGGGATTCACGACTGTAGGCCTGAATGGTAACCAATGACGGCGATCTCACCTTCAGTTTGTGATCGTGTCGTCGGTAGCGCACGCCAGACTTTTGTTGTTGTCAATAGATTTTCGCCTGTTTGATTCGTTAAAGCCGCGTTGCCGTTAGCGAGGGTTAAATTCGAAGATTCGCCGAAGCCGCGGGCGAAGTCTTCTGTCACCGATTGCCGGTAACGTTTTCTGCCCCGGTTTAGACCATAACCGTATGTCAACGGTGCTTACCGTAGCGCACAATGCTATTAAAGTTATTGCCAGATATACGTTACCGACCGTAATGTCGCATCGATTACCTGCGCAGATGAGAAAACGGTGTCAGAAGCGACAAAACAGTAATGATGACGGTCGCCAAACAACGCCGCCGACGAGAAGACACAAACGCATCAGTCATCCGGCGACTGTTACCTTCGTGTATGCAGACGATGCAAGTCAACTAACTCTTATAAAATACAGACGTTTTATCATCTTCTCCGATCATCGAAAGTTTGAAGCTTTTAAACGTCAGACAGTTCTTCATAAACAGCATATATACATACATATACATACATACATATACATATATATATCGGGGAATATTTTCTCGAAGTTCATGCAGCAGTGACGGGACGACGTTGCCAGAACCGAAATTAATTGTGGCCTTCAGCATCGAAGACGATCGCTCGATCGTTCCGGACTTATCGGATTGAAATATTCATATATCGGTAGAAGAACGCTGGTGATCGAATTGTTACGTCACAGCAGCAGAAATTCGCAAACACGGCCGGGTTTTATTGGTAACATGTCGAGCGCGGTAGCATCGAATCAAGGTTTATGTAGATTGCGGAATAGCCAAACAGTTTAGCGAACATCGGGTTCGGAAAGATTATGTTATCTCGATTCGAGATAGCCCATATCAGTATCGAATAAGGAGAATGCTGGTGACACCGATCATGTGAATCATTTTCGACCATTGTGCGTACCTCATGGTGGCAGTAGTTTCAGCATGACGAATTCATCACGCCGCTATTATTAGCATTACACCCTGAGGAAACCTAAAGTTGATCCGCATCGCTAATAAAATGTTCCCATATAACTGTGTTCGCCCGATGAAAATTTTTCGCAAGAATGCGTATTCTCGCCAATTGGTCTTCTGAATGAGAGGTTTAATAAATATTAAAGCAACTTAAGATAAACGAAAAAATTGGGTCAAACTCTTTTTCTAAGAATACTTCAAATACGAACTTAAATTTTCTTAACATTTCTAAGGTATGACCCTGTCTGTTAATAAACCTTTGTACTTCAAGCGGCTCTGGGCCAGCGAAATCCCGCGAGAGATTTTTTAATGCATTTGCAGCTGTATTTCATCTAGAGCATAAGTTAAATACCCCAACACACGTCCGTAGTTTCTTTTGATTTATTACCAAAAATATTTTGCACAAATGATGCTGCAAATTTCTTCACAATCAACGGTCTTTCTACGTATTAATAGCGATGCAGATCAACTTAGGTTTTTCCTCAAGTGTAATGCTAACTATGCTTGTATTGATGAATTCATCATACTAAGAAACTACTGCCACCATAAGTACTACCTAATGGTCCAGAAGCGTGCGCTGCCAATATTTAGCGACTGCACGAAACAGCTCCGAGTGGTTCACATGATCAGTTGGTCACCCAGCGTTCTCCATATGCTTTCTGTTCGGTGCACTAGTTTGGAAATTATAGCTTTTTGACTATCTCAGAAAGCTACTTGAAAACTTGCTGTAAATTGGTCGGAATGAAGCTTTATAATCTCAGACCGAATGTTCATATAAATGTTTGAGCTTGACGCGATAACCACGCAATACACATAAACTGACAACAGACAGTTATACCGTACTTCCGACATAGGTACTAGCTAAAAACCCAGCCACGTGTTTTGCAGATGTCTCTGCTGCTGCTTGACGCAGCAACAAGGGGTTCGGCTTCTCAGTGGGTCCCTTAGCGTTCTCTATACGCTTTCCGGTATATGGACTCGAGAGAATAATCGGGGAAATAATTTCTGAAATTATTAAGTCCAGGACATGGAGTCAGGCGGTCGATAGTCTTCGATGCAAATTTTAATTGAAATTTCGGTTCTGGCCCAAAAACGTCATGTCCAAATCACCTAACTCCATGTCCTGCACTTAATAATTTCAGAAAATATTTCCCCGATATATATATATATATATATATATATATATATATATATATATATATATATATATATTTATGAAGAGGCAACCATAGGCGTATTGTCCTGACGTTTCAAAAGCTTCCAAGCTTCCATTGTCGGAGGTGAGTATAGTAAAACGTCTCACAGTATTTATAGGGGGATTCCTTAGTTGGCTTTAGAGCCCATCGTCTGCATACACACAGAGAGCATGGCTGTAGTCACCGGATCGAAGGGGGGGAGGGTAATTGCTGTCATTTGACGTGTCTCTCGTCGAGAGGCGGCGTTTGAAGTTTGGCGGCCATCGCCATCGTCCGCATTTACCTTAATTGGTGCCCTGGGTTGCTAGTTCTGTTTTTGTCCTTCTGACTGCATTTTCCTCATCTGCACGGGTAGTGTTTGATGCGGCAGTACGGATGACTGCGCCTTCGTCAGACCAGGATTTTGGCGTAGTTACGTGTATGCCCGTCCTAGCTTCTCCCGTGGTTGGATTCACGTTTGGTCTAAGTTAATGCTTGCTCTTACGTTCGGTGAGCTGCGCTTGGTGTATGGGAAGGCGACCAACACACTTCAAGTCTTAACTTACCACAGTAAACACCCGTTGTGCCACAAACGCAGTTATGTGTGAACTCTCTAAAGCAGGGCAGAAACACATTGCAGCGAGTCAGACGACAAAAGAGCAGAATTTCGCTACCTTCAGCGAATCTTCGAGGCAACCGGATGCCCTCATAACTTCAGCAACGCAGCAGGCAGATCAAACCAAGGCGAAATCCTGTGACAGAACAACCAAAAGTCTGGCGTGCGCTGCCGTACATTGACGGTGACTTTGAGGTAGTTTTCACCTCCACAAACCCCTGAAGGTTGGAATCGCCCATCGACCGGATTTACCCATTCAGAATCTAGTCATTAGACCGAGATCCCCCCTTCCCCGAGGGGAGAGGACAAACGTCATCTACCGGATCCAATGTGACTCCTGTGAAGTAAACTACGTCGGAGAGCCAGGGAAGCGATTTCAGACCCGAGTTAGCGAAAAGGTGCAGGCAGTGACGAGAAGGTACGCATTTTCCCTGGAGGCGGAACACTGCGCAGACTATAGGCACACATTTGTATTCCAGAATGCTGAAATCCTGGGTCAAGGAAATGACCACGTAATCGGGAAACAATAGAGGCCTGGCCATCGAAGACTACATCAGTCAACCGTTGTGTCGCCCTTCTGGCAGCCTACCAAGCCCTCCGTGTGCAGCTCTTCGAACGTAAGAGCAAGCAGGAAATTAGGCCAAATGTGAATGCAACCATGGGAGAAGCTAGGACGGGCCTGCACGTAACTACGCCATAATCTTGGTCTGACGAAGGCGCAGTCATTAAAACTGCCACATCAAACATTATCACGACAGACGAGGAGAAATGCAGTCAGAAGGACACAACCAGGAAAAACGACTCAGGGCACCAATTAAGGTCAATGCGGATGCGGGTGATTGCCGCCAACTTTCAAACGCCGCCTCTCGACGAGAGACACGTCAAGTGACAGCAATTACGCTCCTCCCTCCCTTCTTCGATATTTAAATTAAGTTGAGTTCTTTGGGAACAAAATAACTTTATTGTGTATGTTTTCGAATCTAATTGCCCAATTCGTCTTCAGAAGAATGGGAATGTACAGAAAACCGTTAACATTAAACAATGCCTAACATAGATTCTATGTTTGCCTAAAGTTTGAGCCTATATACATCCAGAGTTTTAAATTTATCCAGTCAAATTCGGCTCTTTTCGATTCCAATTGACCTTTAGAAATTTGAAATTGGCCCCTAAATTGATATGCTTGTTAATTCATGCCTCGTCTGACTGCATTGCCTTTAGGAATTCACGGCCCTTCCTTGTTGAGCAGGTGCCAACGATTTGGGTATCCTCCCATGCACATAGGTGTCCTGTGTCTAGTATGTGCATGGCTTCCTGCGATAAAGGGTCTCGTCTCCTCACTGCTAACTGATGTTCCTGTAAATGGGTGGATAGAGATTTCCCGTTTTGGCCACAATAAACTGCCTCACAACTGGTACACAGTATTTTGTAGACGATTTCTATCTATTGAAATAGCCAACCCTGTCCTAGGGGTGTACAAGCTGGGTGCGCAAAGTTTTTGTAGGTTTGTGCGCTATTTGTATATGGCATTTCTTGAGCTGTCTTTCACCGAGCTCAGATACATTATTTACATAAGGAAAGAGTTTGCCAGTTTGTTCCTTTCGAAGCCTGGGAGGTCGTAGCTCTGGAAATTCCTTTTTCTTTGAACTGCTGTCGTCGCATGCATCGATGGACAAAGTCCGGAGGATATCCATTTTGGGAAAATAATTTGAAAAGTTATTTCATTTCTGTTAGATATGTTTCTTCATCGGAACAGTGAGTTTTTGCTCGACGTAGCAAGCGATTAACAGAGCTGCGTTTGTGAGACCTGGGGTGGTTACTCCCAAAATGTAAAAGGACCTCGTAGTATGTATCTTTACAACAATGCCAAGGGAGACTGGAATGGCCGCTTCTGGCTTATTTGTCATTCACAGCCTACCATACTCAACCCCAGATGTTGCAGCACCCGAGGCTCGAACTCGTGACCTGTTGGTTAGAAGTCCAACGCTATAACTCTCTGCACCATGATTTCCTTGTCTTGACAGTTTCGATAGGGAAATTGAAAAATAACAGATGGGTGCTAACCAATCAGTTACGGGACTCACTCATACCATCGTGCGTTGGGGCCCAATCTAGATTGGCTTACTAGCCAACTTTGTTTGTACTATCATTCCATCTATATCACATACCGCTCTGCGGCTGCTGAGGGGGTTCCAGAGTGGCCGAAAGACGCAACGGGACGAGTGAGTCCCGTAACCGATCGATGAGTGCCCATCTACCGTATATATACACAAAGAGGTAGGATGCTTTACCATAACAACCAGCCGCTGCATGAAAGATGGGGGGGGGGGATTCTGCTCACCAGTGCCAAATCACCGCGAACTGTAAAGTCAAAAACGTTGTTACGCCTCGAGCAAGGTCACGTTCTTACAACAACCCCAGCAAAATATGACGTTACCTGTCAGCTTCATGATAGGGAAATTAAGAATACTCTTAAATTAACTCTTTTTAACTATGCAAGGTAGGCGTTTACTGGCTACTTTCGGACATGGGGTCTTATAAATATATAGCTATTATGAATGACAGAACCGCAAATGATCCTCGATTCAAATATATACGTGCAGATGAAATACTCTGTACGACGTAAAACGCAAATTATAGACATGGTTAAGAGATGCTCAGCTGATTGAATAAAAATAATTGTTGCAAAAATACATGAAGTCGATATCAAGAAACACATTTTCTCGCTTCTAATTTTTATTGGTCTAGTTTATTCACATTTGCTATAAAACGGATTTCCCAGTGTTACTGATCAAACTAAAGGTAATATAAATGGCATACAGTCCTCTACAACGAATCTCCGGTGGATTATGTTTTCCCACCTAAATCTTTCGAAGTATAGGTATACCTAAGATTAAGCGTGCCAGCTGATCGATTTCATACTTTGAGACAAAAATTGCCCTTTGCATTAAGGCAACTTTTCGAATGGCTACTTTATGCTTCACTTCACTTTTAATTTGATTTTTCATTCCTCATACTTTCAAAATGTATCCTGCCTTTTAATTTCAACTTTCATCCATAATTCCCGATGCAGAAATTAGAAGCGCATCCTGCTGCTAGTGCTCCAATTTTTTACTCGTAACGCACATAGTTTAGTGTTATTTGGCATCCGCCAGACACTCCCTGATTGAAAAATCACGTTCACTTTCTTCCATTCAACAAAATAATACGCTTTTATTTATGGCTCTTGTTCACTTTCGACTTTGAGAAAAGTCTTTAGCCTCTCGCCAAATTTTGTTTGGTTGATAGGCGCCGTAAGCCGGAAACTAAGATTTTAAGTATGACCTTCATAACCAGTAATCGTACTTAACCCCAATTTTTGTCTTTCATTTTGATATTTTCCTTTGTCTTTGTATTATGCTATTAAAATTGTTTTCTTCAGTGAAAATTTGAGCCATCTACCTATCTTTTGCTAGTCAGGGAGGAAAATCGGACAAACGATAAGTCCAGCTCCGTAGTTTGAATTCTCTGGTCAACATATCATAACCATTCATCATCAATACTAATCTTCAAACACAGCCATGATGGATTTCAGGTCATCTTCCACCGGGTTATCAGGCAGATAAACTTTGAAATTCAAACCTTAAGCGATGATTATTTTTCGAGATAGCATGTTTAACCATTCATTTATGTGTTCATGAATTAAAGTAATTGAAAATAGCTGTTCATGAGTCATCCACCTAGTGGGTGTTTTATTTGTCTCATTGCCACTACTAAGCATTAATACCTGGGGAGGAGAAAATTACAAATGCAAACTATTTTACAACCTGACGCATTTTCGTTGCCACAGATCCTACCCTATCTTCTTCACAGTAGGTTAACTATCTTGAATGGTACTGCAAAAGTTTAAGGGAAACGCTTTCAAGACAAAAGCCCTACTCCACCTCGCGGCTGCCAACATTTAATAGCAACGAAAACGCATAAAGTCCGATTGGGCATTAATCAATTATGCTGGCGACCTCAGGCGACAATTTCTCACCGTGCTATGCATCCCAAGGTCAGACTGCCCCCTACCGAATCCTCAGCAGTTTTCTACCGAATATGTTGCAACGATGGGGACAGCAACTACGTCAGGGAAACTGGACGAAAATTAGAAACTCGCCTAAATTAGCAATAAAACTGATGGCTCGGATGTTAGACCCAAACTCACAGCTTGCAGCTGATATTGGAGAAACTGGCCACACTTTTGTCATTCAAGAAGCGACCATCATAGGCCGAGGAACCTCAAAAGCTGAATGATTTACGCTTGAGGCATGATATTCAGATGCCAACTCTATCAACAGGCATCTAGACCTTCCAACCTCCTATAAGGTCCTGCGTCATTTTTTGCGTTAAGACTAGGACAAGATGGTTACGCCGAAATGAAGGAAATAAGCGAAGACGGCCCCCCTCGACGAACCCATCGGAAGAGGCAGTAAGCTTATAAGAACCCTCGACCGATGTGGAATTGCCGAAACGGGCGGCCGTCAATCTGCACAAACACATACGCAGAAGTTAAGGCAACAAACGTGAAAAAAATTGATTAGTCTAAGGCCAACATTTTCAGCCTGTCATTCAAAACACTGATTGATATTAGCAGTATACGCTTTGAAAATGGAAAGCCGGTCAAGCTTTCCGAAACGTCAGCGACAAGGCAAGCCCCTTCTTGTCAGCAATTTACACTTATCTGGTAGTGCATTTATTTGCTTTTCGTGTGAAGTAGTCCTATGTGGTGTTGTCGTATCAGCCCTTGAGAAAAATACTGTACAAACCTATAGTGGTATACGTTTTTTGAGAGACATGGGAATGAAAATTTCACAGTAGCCACCAATCCTGACACAGCGATCTACTACTCTTATCCACAATCGAGGTACATGCACATATCTTAGATACGCCAGAGCACGTGTAGCTATATGCGCGACTTACCTTGGATCTTTTTAAAAATTGGCTGGCACATTGTATTTTGCACGTAGTAGCATATCAAAAGCCACTTATAAAGTACAGTGTGTGCACTTTTGGCGTTTATCTGCTAATGTAAGGAAAAAGGGACTTAACTTTCTGTCTGTTTAATCGAACTATTAGAATGTGCTCTCCAGAGATGATCGAGGTCAAAATTAGTTTCTTCAAGGGAGATTTCTAGAAGCGCAAATCTGCAGAAATATATCTACTGCGTATAAGAAACTCAAACAGCAAGGCGTTTGATTTTTAAGAGATGATAATGGTACTAGTGTGACCAAGTGACAGCTCCAGTACACGGTGGCTAGATCGATTAAAGAGATGTTGTCCTTGAACAGAATGTGAAAATATAATTAAGGATAAACGTCTCACAAACAAAAGTGTATTAGAGTACATTACCACGAAAGCGAACCATTACTTAACTAAATGTCCGATATTAAGTGTAATTCTGAAATGTGTTTAAATTCAAAAGGATGTCGTAAGCAGGATTGCAAGATAAATTCTCATGCAGTATAAAATGAAATCTTTTTAGGTGAGACAGGATGTTCATTGTTTTTGAAAGACAATACTTATCAGATTTTTAAGACAACGACATATCCGTCCAAAAAGTATCGTATCCGTATCCTTTTAAAATATATTAGGATTTTGCTGCGGAATAATGAATCATGCTGCTATTCTGTAGCGATCTCTTTGATTAAAAAACAGGTTCAGAATGTTGTTTAACAGTTCGTGAGAGAGAAAACCTGCGTTACAGAAGTTACTGTTGAAAGCTGAGAAGAGGTCACTAAGAACGCCGATCACAACGTTCCTATTTGAACTCAACAGAATCTTTGAAGAGCCTTTTTGAAGGATGACTTGGTGGCTCCAATCCCTTTGGTTGTCAGCGCTTTTTGGTGCTAACACGTGGCGGTCGAAGAAAATGCCCTCCGTACGGTTTTCAAAGTCATTGTACTGTTGCTCATGTCCACTTTTGATCCACATATCATCTGCTTTATGACGTTCACGGCTATCGAATACAAATGAAAATGCGAATCCAAGGCTGTAGTTGACAGGAAAAAGCGATCGCTGGAACAACAACTTTATTCACCCGATGTGTTGGATTTATTCTTAAACCCATGTCATATGCTTTCGTTGATGATGGTTTCGATAATGTATCAGATAACGAAAGATACTAAATTTGTTCGTCCAGCGATTGTGTCAATTGCATCTTTTTTATATTAACTTGTAGTAGGGATTCAATTATTAGGAATCACCTACAGCCACTTAACCTGAAGGATTCTTTCTGGCAACGCCCATGATCAGTTCATTTCTTTCCATGTTCCGTAACTATAGAGAAACTATGGATGACAGTAACTGCATCAACAATTTCATCGAATGACATTAAAGAAAGTAAGTGCTGGAAGAATATCCAGGTGCTCCACATATACATGAGTGTACCTTACATACCTAAAATAAGTTAATATAAATCATCTCTCAGTCAGAGAAACATGTTTTCTCCAGCATACAGTTTTTATTTCTCATTTTGCTTCTTTGCGTTTATTGAAATAACGTGATTTTCAACCCGGTTCATTGGCCAGGATTTCCGGCATTCGTTGTTCGCGCAGCGTGTACAAAATATTTTTGGTACTGATTTACATGAACTCCTGGTCTAGGAACTTACGTAGGTAAAGATAAATGTCTGCTTTTATCTAAAAATACATCATACGTCCATAAGAAACAGGCCTTGAGACACCTCGTATCTTTGGAAGGATTCTTATGCGTCATACTCATTTAATGATGAAATCAACAAATTTCGTTAAATATATCCTACTGAGCGTCAAGAGTTTGCCCATACCATTTCGTAAATGTTTTACATATTCTAGGTATTCATACAACACGTTACATCTGTGAAATGATTGTATTGAACATTCCTTTTTTATCTGTTCCCAATGAATCCAACAAACCGAATGACGTGATTAACTTCAGCCACTTGTAGTAACGAAATTTTCCATTCTCTTGGAGAATGCCTAAAAACATTTGTGGGCGAGTTTTTTGAATAACAAGTAAGCAAAATAACAGTAAGTATTCGTGTACTTATGAATTCATTAATGTCATGTAGGGGACTTCGGAATAAAGGATTTTAGGTTCTTAGTTAAGGATAGAGCTTTATTTAAACGAAGCTCATCAAATCCTCTTTATAAACTTAGGCGCTTTCATTCTCAATCTGGCGTGAATTGGATTCATTTCAGTTCAATTCAATTTATTGAGGGAAATAGGCATTGACCTTTGAGTACCCTATTTGTAACCGATTGAACCGATTCCAAGTTCAGCGTGCTTACAGGTCAAAGATTGTGCTTATTTGAGCACAAAATCCTCTGTGTTATATAAATTCTCAGTTCAGATATTGTGAAACCATTTGATGGCTTTAAATCTGACGCTAGACTGCTAGGAAATTGAATTGCAACCTTTACCATCCCAGTTCTTACAAATTGCTAGAACACTATCTCAGTTTTACGATAGCTACAGAGAATGCAAGCTCGTGATCCTGAAATTGAGGTTGTGCTTGATATGCACTCGGTGAACAATGCTGCCTTTTTATTGTGAACAAATGCCTTGCGAAGATGAAATCGAACCTATTGAAAACATCCGTTAATAAAGCACAAAAATCAAGATATTAGATGGTAGCCAGGTGAAATTTATAACCCGAATACACAATAACAGTGCTACCAAATATTTACCATCTAAGGATTACTAACAAGGCTCCTAAATCGGTAAGGGCTCATAAATGCCCCACACAATTAATAAAGGTGGCTCAGCTCAAAATTCAGCGAAGGTGAATTTTCCCATTTCATAATCCTTGCAGTAGCTTAAACCGTAATTTTTATCTTAACCTCAACCTTGAGCATTTGGTTAAACATAACCCTCACCTTAACCCAACCATTAGTCTAACGCTTAAAAAAACCCAATCCAATAATTAACTCAAAACATTATCTTAAATACAGTCCTAATGTCCCAGGAATTTGGCGCAAGGCAACCTGCATTTTTGGCAGTAACTGTTTTTATTTCCTGTTTAGCGTGCGATATAATTATTCTTTATCAGCGGTCATTTTTAAAAGTGCCGTGTTCCCAGTATACACTCGCATATTTGCAATCTGCATTTAATATCATATTTTTTTGCTGGAAATACCCTCCATAGCCTCATGCAGGATCAAAGTTATACAACGTTAAAAATATGCCCCCGTTCGATGCGCAGGGCCAAGCCAGCCTTTGAAACTATCTTGATAGCATACTAACGTGTGTGACTCAGTCTCGCCTACAAAATATTTGCAAAATGCAGCGTTTGAGTGCAGCGTACGTAGGGTTACTTTCCAGCCGACAAAAATGTGTTTATATTCAACCCAATTCTCTCGGTCCTGGCGGATATGTCTACGAGGATATGTTCTGAGTGAAAGATGTACGAAAGGCCTTAAAATTGGATTGGTCATGTATAAAAAGGGTGACATTTGCATCAAATCCTGCAATGAGGCACATCTGCAATTACTTGCCGCCAGTGTAGCCCTACTGCAGGAACACATTCGACTCAAGATTCTCTACTGGCCCGTTTGCAGGCTCTCCTATATAAATGAGACGTTTATGTTCAATTCAAAAGTGAAAATTAGTGTCTGGCCCTGTTTGTCACCTCACAAGCATTGTTCTGCTGAGGTGACACCAAACTGAGTAGATTCTATGTGGAGGACGTTTAGAGTAAACGTGTGTGCCGAACACTGCAATGGAAAAAAATGTTTATGCTGGGGAAGGTAGATCAAAGCAGATGTCGGCTCCGGACTGAACTTTGCTCATTTGCCCGACATTAAATTTTGATGCTATGGTTCAGCCGTCGCAAGTGACGAAGTCCAACACTTTCTCAAGGATGTGATAGTAACTTGCGTGTGAGCGATGTTGAGATGTAAAGTACTTACTTAGCATTCAACTCACCGTCTTCTTCTCACCCGTCACGTTAGAAGTTAATGAAAAGGTCAAAACGATCGGGGATGAGTTCGTGCGTGGAAACCAACAAAACTAAAGACTGCTTTCAGTCTGTACTTTCCCATGAAAGCAACTTTAAAAAATGACAGTGTTCTCAAAATGCATACAGCTGAGAACTTAAGAAGTCATTTCAGTCTGCACTTTCCTCTTAACAAACTAAACCATGAATATTGACATTGCAGGATATTTGAAAAGCGCTTGAGTGTTTTTGAGGCTTGAATGGCTCAAGATTCGTCCCACACTCTTTGCTCTGCCAATAGCTTGCGAGTGCTAAGTGAAGATGCTCCTCAGAGACAACCCGAAGTCATCAATTAGTAAGACCAAAAGATCCACTGCCATGGCAAAAAAATGTCAGGAGTGGTTTATCGGACGTGAACGGTTGCGAACACGGCAACCACGTCAGAACGCGAATGGTCAAACACGTGATAGCAACTCGGAGAAATGACGCCAAACTTCACATCGTGGCTCAGTCGACGAAACCGGCTGCACATTCAAGCTTTATGAGGTCAGAATGTCTCTTGAGAGTTGGCAATCGCGTCAGCAATGAGCTCCTTAATTTTCAAATTTAGTTACAAGTGCAATGACTTCCTACAACATATTTTGTGCTGAAGCTTATTTTACCCAAAGTACCCTAGATTGTCTATTTCATAAAATTCATGGACTTCACATTAAAGAATATTTACGCGAAATCAGCCACTGCTGCGTCCACCAAATGTTTACGAGCGTCCTTAAAAGAAAGCATATCGTGGCTTATAAATTTCTCTCAAGTTGTTCAGAAATACTCATTTTTATAAAATCGAACAAATTTTGAAAATGATGAAAAAAGGGGTTGAATAAACAAATGGAAGTTTTAAATTTACGGGAATCCTGCCAAAGTAAAAAATAACTGAATAAAGCAATACAGGCTATCCTTATTCTTTTGTGTTTGTAAACTAGTGCTTTTTTTTCCAATCTACGTACAGAGCTTTTAAGTTCCATGTAGCAGGTAAACATTGCTTGCTTGACCTGTAGGGCAGATTTTTAACCGATGATTTTACCCGCGTTTACATTGACGTACAAATTCAAATTCCCTCCAGGGCAGATCAGAAATAAGGGTAGGAGATGCAAAGGTATCAACAATTTTATTTCTTAAGGTTGGTTTTCGGCAGAGGAGTTCAAATGGCGTTGCCTAGAGGAGAGGGCTCACACGCAAATATTACAAAAAACTGAACAGGACATGAGACTTGGGTACTCTCTATGCAGGGAGTGTTAATTTAAATTAAAGAGATTGATGTTTGTTGAATAACTGAGGTAATATGCATTCCGAGATGATAATGCAGAAAGTAGGTTCGTCGGGAAAATCGAGTTTTACTCGTGAATTTTCAAACAGTTTACACCGGCCCGTCGTCAAACGAAATGAAAAATGGGAATGGGGATTATCACACTAGAGAGCTGGCTGGGGGGCAGACAGGCAGACGTGCGTTGGAGGGGAGTCGACAAACGTGTTACGATAAATGTCGGGAGTGAGGGGAGACGTTAAAGTCCCAATTGTGGTTCACGCGTCCGTGGGGGAGAAATACCGTGGCCGTGGATTTCCCCTTGGTCAGACATGGATAAGCTATTGTTGGTTTAAGGTCGACGCGAGTCGGAGACGCGCACGACGACCTTCGGTATGTGCATCCAGATCGACATGACGGTTGATGCTGTTTGTGTTGGAGGGCCAAGCTTCGAGGAATTATCGTGCCGGCTTGGTGTTAGCCATGGCGACAACTTTGGATTCGTCCCAATTGAAGCGGTGGTCACAGTCCACGCAAACACGAGGGACAAGGGATCGTGTCAGCTGATGTCTAGTTTTTGTTCGTTTAGTCGGAGCCCATGTTATCGTCCCATGTGGCCTACGTAAGCGCTAGAGCAATTTGTACATAGAATGCGGTAAATTACATTCGTTTGCTGCTCTATTACTTTGAGGTTTTTGATTCGCGATAGTGCTGCGCGCAGGGAGGACGCCGGCTTTTGAGCGATGGAGATATCGAACCGATTTAAATGTCTGGGAATCGCTTCGGAAATTCCCTGCATATAGGGTAGACATTAGCATTTTCGCGACACTGTTTCTCCATTAGACTTGACGCTTTGTGGTTGTCTCTGGCGTCTGAGACAGTTTTTCACAAAGCTGACTAGGTATCATTTGAGTCGGAATAAGCGATAAAAGTAAGCAAGTTCCTTCTTAAGAAGGTCATCACTGCTACAGTAGCGAAAAGCCCGGTGAAAAAGCGTTCGGACGCAACTCCTTTTGGGGTTTGCTGGATGGTTGCTGTCATAGCTAAGTATGATGTCAGCATTTGAGCCTTTGTGGTGCACGCTTGTCGTCCGGTGACCATTCTACAGTTTTCGAATATTCACGTCTAGAAACGGGAGGATATTTCTCGTTGCCTCTTCGCGAGTAAATTGGGTAGCTGGGAAAATATTATTCAGACTCTAATGCAGCTGCTTAACCTCCCAGGTTTTCCTGATAACAAAGGTATCATCTACATATCGGAGCCAAAATTTTGGAATGAATGTTCACATTACATCCTCCTCTAATAACTGTAATACGAGTTCCGCGAGGACACCCGATATCGGCGAGCCCATTAGAGTGGCCTTCAGCTGTTGATAATGTTTCCCATCGAATTGACAATAGTTCTTCAGACAGAGTTTAAGCACATCTAGAACTTGTTGCGATGGCATATCGCCAGGATTGTCTTGTAGGCGTCGACCTACACTCTCAATTGCCAAGTCATGCGGTATTGAGTAAAATAAAGCAACTACATCGAATGATAGCATGCATTCATTAGGACTTACATTGACGCCTTGGATCAGTTGAAGGAAGGCCTGGGAATTTTTGACGCTATATTGCGATCCATCAGTTAGATGCTTAAGGTATCTGTATAACCATTTGGCAAGGTTGTACGTGGGCGATCCAATGAACGGTACTGTCATTCTCAGTGGTGCTTCGGCTTTGTGCACCTTTGGAAGGCCATACTCATGTGCGATACGGGGGTCACTGAGAATCATAAAGTTGGAATCAGCAGGACTTATGAGCTTTAATCTGGTGAGCTAATTCACTTTCTTCTTCAGGGCTGCGGCCAGCTTTTTGTTGGGTCTGCAACGAGTGATGTGTAGGCGTCTTGGTCGTTGAAAATTCGATTAGCTTTGTTGATATTATCAACCTTTTCCATAATGACAGTTGCGCCACCTTTGTCGGCCGGCACAATAACTATGCTGTCATCAGTCTTCAGAGACCTTTATCATTTTTCTTCATCGATCGATAACACTTGGCAGTGTTTCCTTTGCCGAAAGAGGCCCTTGGCGCAGCTGCGTATGTGTGCGCTCATGTCTTCAGGGACAGCCGAGGTCAGTAGGAGAGATTCGAGGCTCGCAAAGAATTTTGTAGGTGCGGCATCGGTATGGCTGAATTTTGTTCTTTTAGATAGTAGGCTAATTTCAGCGGGTTTGAGACTCCTTTTCGAGAGGGTTAACGACTCTCGTAGACATGTTGTTCTCGATGGTAGGACGGAGAAGGGATCGCAGCTTCAACTGAAGTTCAATCCGTTTCTTTTGCCTGGCGTCTATGGTAGTGGTACTTATTCGTATTTTCAATTATTTATTATTTATTTATTTTTTTATAATAATAATAATTTTTATTCATTATTATTATTTGATTATTTTTTATTATTTATAATAATAATATACTAATTATCATTCATCATTATTATTATTTTTTATTTAATTCGTATTTATTCTCGAAGAGGCAACGAGAAATATCCTCCCGTTTCTACACGTGAGTATTCGAAAACTGGAGAATGGTCACCTGACGACAAGCGTGCACCACAAAGGCTCAAATGCTGACATCATACTTAGCTATGACAGCAACCATCCAGCAAACCCCAAAAGGAGTTGCGTCCGAACGCTTTTTCACCGGGCTTTTCGCTACTGTAGCAGTGACGACCTTCTTAAGAAGGAACTTGCTTACTTTTATCGCTTATTCCGACTCAATGGATACATAGTCAGCTTTGTGAAAAACTGTCTCCGACGCCAGAGACAACCACAAAGCGTCAAGTCTAATGGAGAAACAGTGTCGCGAAAATTTAATGTCTACCCTATATGCAGGGAATTTCCGAAGCGATTGCCAGACATTTAAATCGGTTCGATATCTCCATCGCTCAAAAGCCGGCGTCCTCCCTGCGCGCAGCACTATCGCGAATCAAAAACCTCAAAGTAATAGAGCAGCAAACGAATGTAATTTACCGCATTCTATGTGCAAATTGCTCTAGCGCTTCCGTAGGCCACACGGACGACAACATGGGCCCCGCTTAAACGAACATAAACTAACCATCCGCCGACACGATCCCTTGTCCCTCGTGTTTGCGTACGCCATGGACTGTGACCACCGCTTAAATTGGGACGCAACCGAAGTGGTCGCCATGGCTAACACCAAGAGGGCACGATAATTCCTCGAAGCTTAGCCCTCCAACACAAACAGCATCAACCGTCATGTCGATCTGGATGCACATACCGAAGGTCGTCGTGCGCGTCTCCGACTCGCGTCGACCTTAAACCAACAATAGCTTATCCATGTCTGACCAAGGGGAAATCCACGGCCACGGTATTTCTCCCCCACGGACGCGTGAACCACAATTGGGACTTTAACGTCTCCCCTCACTCCCGACATTTATCGTAACATGTTTGTCAACTCCCCTCCAACGCACGTCTGCCTGTCTGCCCCCCAGCCAGCTCTCTAGTGTGATAATCCCCATTCCCACTTTTCATTTCGTTTGACGACGGGCCGGTGTAAACTGTTTGAAAATTCACGAGTAAAACTCGATTTTCCCGACGAACCTTCTTTCTTCATTGATATTTGTGTCAAGGTCAACTTTAGTTGACAGGGTTTACGCTTAGGTTTAATGTTACAGTAGGGATAAGGTTATTGTTAAATTTAGGGCTAGGGGTTGCTTGAGGGTTTGGCTAATGACTTGAATATTTTTAACCTTACTGGATTCTTGTACAGGAGCATCGGTATTACTTGGGGTTGTGGCTTTCACACTTATCGTACCCCGGAGAACCAAGACTCAGGTATGCATTTAATTAACACGTACAAAAATCTTCTGACTACATATCCTGTGTTGCGATTTTGCCTGGGAAATAATAACTTACCAGCCACGCGAGGAGGATGCAGGTGATCGAAATTCCGGGTGACAGCAGACCTAATGGCCGAATAATCGTCACGACAAAGACCGAAAACCGTGATGAAATACGACAATTAACAACTCGAGCACGGACCGACGAGCAAGGATCCCATCAACCGCGACTCCCGGCAAGGACCACGAGGACTGCCAAATATAGTATGCGTGTGGTGGCCGGACAACCATGCTTATAAATACTGCACCCCTTCTGCCCCCTATTACCCTTTTTGCGAGATCTTCTTGGAATTAACCTCTTTGCTTCGATGAATACAAAATTTGATCTCTATCTGACTAAAATATCACTCTGAGTGCCCTTTTTATGCTAAAATGCATTAACTTACCTGATTAAATTTGTTTCTGAGTAGGAAAAATTACTAAGACGAGGGCTGTAATATTTGCTAAAATGCCGCATCTTTACAACAGAAAGCTAACTTTTTTAGGGGCATTTTTACGGTCGTCTGCACTAACTGCACTCGGGTTACATTGACTATTTACGTAACACTTATTTTCTCAATTTCTTTTCGAAGTCCTGATAAATAAAAATATGGTTTATAGAAACCCTTACCAATAGAGTGCTTTCTTGTACTGACATGGTAGCGAAGTACCTTTACTTAAACCTTGATATTTCAGGATTTTTAAGACCCTTACTGCCCATGCCGTTTATTAATGCTGACTATAAATCATACCGGAATTTCCCACACACCTGCCAAAATTCGATGAATCGTCTATAGTATTCTTAATAGTGTAAATAAATTTGTGATTTTACTTACACGAAAAGTATACAAGCGTTAGTAAATAGAATAAGCGTAGATTAACTGCATGTCAGATTTAAAATATTGTGAAAACTGAAAAAGATGGTGAAAATAAAATGCTTCCTTTTGCACGTATAAAATAACACGACGACGATTGTTGCTATCAAATGAGTATACGAAAGATTATTTTATTTATGTTTAGTATAAACTATATTTGTCCTTATAAGTGAACGAATGACGTGATCAAAGCATATTTTATAAGTAGTGCTACCTTATAGGATGTAGTATTATCACACAAACCAATATGAACTCATTCAAAATCGGCATTCTGGTGTGACTGCAGTAGTTTGAATTTAATCTGCAAGATATTTAAATATTTTAATATTACTGAATTTGTCCTTTCGACCTAAAATCACTGCAAAATTCCCGTTACCATTGCATAAGATAGCTTAGCTACTCTTTGAAAGCCTTAAACCAATTTACCATCTTCCGTTTAAATGAGATGTCATGACACCGTTTCCAAAAGCCAAGGAAAAGAGCAGCGCTCCAGGACAGGAAAGAAGTGATTAATTATAGATACTGCGGAGCTGTGCGCAGATGTAACCTACTGACATCGATCCTCGTCATCGATCTTCGTCCATTTGCGTTATTGCCATATCACAACTGTCAAAAAGGACCTCGCTAAATCGAGTCCTTGCCCCTCCCGTCAAGCTCAAATTTCCTTAAGTTAAAGTTGAAGGCTCACACTGACATATAAATAATTGGATGCGTGATTACCCACAGTTACACCTAGCCAGGTTATTTACGCCGTAAAAAAACAGAGCAATAAATATTTGAAGCAAATGCAACCTCGCAAACTAACGAATTCACCTCCTTGCAAATGGCTTGTAATAAGGTAGTTACTATTAAAAACCTGTCAACATAAAAACATGATTTTAAATAGCTGTAAAACTAACATCAAAGGTTTGGATTAAGCTTTTTTTGAAGTATAAACAGACAAACGTGGACCTGCATAAATCGAATGGTTCATGTGTTCAAGCCTTACATTTTTTGAAAAATTACGGAGCAATTGTTATTTTATATATAAAACAAAGGAAGAAAGGTTTTCTACAAGGAAGTGAAGGTAATATTCATGGAATGTGTGGCGTGCTTGGAGAAACATTCTAAAGCGTTTTACTTAAAACGAATTGAGTATTATAGCGCACGAAACCCCGAACAACCGTTTTCTTCGAGCGATCGAAATTGTGAATAAAATCTTTAACTGCCAATTTAGTAAGTCTTACTGAGAAAACAAGGTTCCTCACAGAAGCTGGCTACTTTTATCGAGCATGGTTTTAAAATTCATGACTATGATTATTTCAAGGGACGTGACATTTTCAGCATGCTACTACTTTGGAAAACAATATGTTTTGCTTCAAAACAACTTACATCAGATATTCTTGGCAATGTTTGATTAGCTAATCAATCGTCAATTTGTAAGACCCAGATTTAATATATTAAAATATTAACCAAGTGGAATTGAAAATAAAATTTTCTTACACTGGGAGTTACGCCGAAAATCATAGTGTGTACGAGACGTCGATATGAAGACTATATGTAATCAATTTTCATATTGCCTCTAAGTAGGTGCCCTGAAAATTGCAATAGTGGATGGAGAAGCAATAGAGAAAGAAGCATTTTCAAGAATTTAACAAACCAGCTAAGGTGGGACGTCACGTCCGAAAAACTGTATATCTGTTCTGTCGTCCAACATGCATTTAGGTTTCCACAATACACGCCAAAAAGCACGTGCAACGAAAAGGGACCACATTTCATACCGTAGAAAGGACTTTAATAAATGGATGGATATGATACTAGATAAATAAACATTTCACGGTCCTAAAAATCAATAAGTGAAAATTCCTTGAAAACCCCGACATGTGCTTTCGTTCAGGCTAAAATTTATATAAGAAAAACGTGGCCCTTTTAAAAAGGGTTTTCTACCATTAAGAAATACAAGATACTTTAAAAATTGGACGATAAAATGGGCTGTTAAAAGTTGTCCTGGTGTGGAATGGAACGAGGTTTACAAGACTTCATTTGTAGAAAACTACCGATCTTTCAAATTGAATAAACTAAATAACTATAGATTAAAGTTTTGATTTTTCCGTCTTTATATGCAATATGTTACCACAAGAAGTTAGGTTGAGTTAGCAGCTACATAGTTGGATAAGTAATATTATTTATTACTATATATAATTTAGCTTAAAATCCACTACATTGTGTTCAAAATGAAGTGGATTTTTCTGAAATCCAAGTTACTTGTTGAATTAGCAGATAAGAAGACATTTCTAATGCTTAAAAATCGTTTTTGTTCAGCGTTATAACTGCGCCCTTGAGTTCATTTTGTATTCTCCCAGTCCATGAAATTAACTTGAAGCTCGATTTTAGAACTGCTCTTGGCCAAGAGGGTCGATACAGCTTTACAATATGAAAGGTTTCGAGGGATAGTATTTTTCCCAAGGTGCCGATTTGACAAAATCTGCCCAGAATTTCATCGACACGTCATTTACCGACCGCAACTTAATTTTGGCAGGTAGAAGTTTGGGTGCTCTTGTTATAATTCTTTTTTCTTCTTCCATAAACATAGATACGATGCTGCGCCAACTTCAAGCCGGACTGCTGTTATATTTATGACTTCAGATAGGTATTTTCGGTGATAAATATTCAGCATACTTGAGTCATCATCGCTTTCGCCGCTGAACGTGTTTCTCCTGTAAAACTTTTGTTTTCGGAGTAGGTTTACTTTTAGCCATATTTTGGTTCTTACCAGCATTATCTTCTAGGTTAAAAGTCACCGGAGGCGAATTCTCCCTGCCCGAATATCAACCTTTATCTCTAAGAAAAAGCTAAGCCTGATAGCGATGAGTTATTGAAGTTGCTGAAGCGTTTAATCTGCTGAAGGCTGGCTCCGTCAGTCTTTTTTACTGTTCATACTGTCCAAACACTCAGTCTCTGTGTATACTGTCGGTCCGTATTATGTTCATGTTTTGCCGAGAGGCGTTTTCACCTCCTCCGCTATTGCCAACGATTCGGTGAAACCTTATAGCTTTTCATTACTAAAGATGGGTTATTCCGGACCAAGCTACCGGAAAAAATCCTCAAGTGTAAACGCCGTACCACATAGGTATTTGCTTCCTCCTTTTATTCGAATTGGAACAGTTTAGAAAGTGTGTTTTGAAAATGGACCTAAGGCGACCGAGAAATGCCTTGGGGCTCTCCACTGTTTCCATGACAGTGATATTAGCAGGTCTTTTCTGTACGATGAATCTTTTATATTTCCATGTTTGCCCTGTCGTATTATCAACTGCCGTGATTGATTTTTTCTCAATCAACAAAGACTTCACTACACACTCTTTTGAAAACTAATTCGTATAACCTAAACCAGATGTGGAAGGGCAGGTCATTATTGGTGTCATATATAAATCACGTACCTCTGTCCTCCAAACACTTCCATTTGTCGTTGCCTGCTAGTATTATCCTTTTTATTTGGCGTTTATTGTGATGACGGCTTTGTTGGTGGGTCACCTTTCTTTCGGTAGCTTTTGTTATTCGCCATCTTTTTCATACTTCTTTCGTATCAAGACGTATTACTTTCAGAATCTGTAGGTTTTCAGTTGCTCTACAGGAGAATAATACCGAATAACCGCATAGCTACGTCAATCAGCCCTTTAAACGTCCTCTCTAAATAGGCATATTTATATTCAAGGACGTTTCCCAGCCAGTACCTTCCTATTGGTTGGTCTCTGGATCATCGAGAATTAAAGTCACCGGATGTTCTAGTATGGCCAGGACTGCGCTAAATCATTGATGAATGCCCAAAAAGGGTTGTCGAAACCAGCTTGGGATCGAATGTGCACCTTGACGAAGAAGTTCAGTGTGCCAAGTCTCCAGGTGCCATTACAGGCGAACAGTCTATGTTCTGGAAATTCCAGATATTCTTATGTATGACCCTGAAGAAGAACCAGCTGAAGCCCGAGTTAGTGGATATGCAGAATTCTATATCGCGGGATGGCATTTACCAATCAGGCTACTGAAACGCTCTTTCCACTGCATCTTCCGACTTAGCTCCATGCTTCACAAACAGTCTTATAAAGATAAAAATTGGATGGAATTTCAACAAAACGAGCTCTAGATGGGTGGCCATTTCTAGTTTACTAGCCATCTTCAACTGGTATACCAAACTCCAGGGCTGGATAACGTAAGTTTTGAACGCATATTCGTTGTTTTTTGAGTTTAGCTCAATGCTCTACTACCGAACCACGTGTTGGTATTCTTTTCGTTGCGATCGGATATTTCAATGGTGTATCTGAATGTTTTCATCGATGAGATATTTCGTTATTCCAGTAAGCAATAATTAACAATCAATACAAATGGAAGAATTGGGAAACACGATCTTCAGGAAAAGCGTAATTGAATGGGAGTGCAAAAACATTCATGTATTTAATTCTTCTATCCTTTTTCACGTTTATTAGCTTCGTATCAAGGCTGTCTGTGGTTCTGGAAGAAAGCAGCGCACTATTTTTCTTGCCAGATTTGGCACTGCAGACTTCTCAATGACGAGAAAACGTTACCATTACCAAGGGAGATAGTATTCATTTAAGATTCATTTCCCTGCTGGAATGAGACTTCACCCTATGGGGTTAAATGAATGACCTGAAAACAATCGTTACAATGGTGCGTTGAGCAGAGAGATAGACAGAGAGACAGAGAAAGAGCGCACGCATCTTTCCGGTTGATCAAAACTCCTGGTGTTTCGGCCGGAGTCAGAATATTGTTCGGCAAAAACGACTTTTGATAAATAATTACTGATTTTATACATTTAGAAAAAAGCTCGTGACTATGGACGTGAAGGTGCGTAGTCCTGGGTTGGTTAACGAAAATAATATCAAATGTGATATGCATTTGTTTAGAGAAGCACATTTTTTAAGGGAGGCGGAAATAATGAAAAAAGAGTAAACTCAAGGGTTAGGAGTTGCATAAAGTGCCTTCATGCCAATGACTAAAACAGCATAAGAAATGCACAGTTTGACAGTTATCCTTTAGCGCTGTTTGCAATTAACTAGTCTCTTTTTATTAGATTTATATGAAGCATAATCGTTAATGAAGGGTATGCAGTTTGAGCATATGTTCCAAAAAAGTTCACGAGTAGTTGCTGTTTGCATTCATTGTGATGCGATTGACCACGTTAAAGACGATTTTGCTTGCTTTCGCTGATTAAGGCGCCTTAAAAATAAAGGCTTCCTGGAGTCAATGTTTGAGAAATTTGTCTGACTGAACAGGCGTTATCGGAAGCATACTACCCTTCACGCATAAATGGAACTTATTATTAGCAAAAGTCCTGTGTGGTTTCTGGCGACAGTCAAATTTGCTGAGGTTCCGAGGGCCATTGTCATATCAGTGTTTTTAATCGAAAATCACCCAAGAACAATCCATCATGCTATGTTTTTTTACCACAGCCTCCAAATTCAGATATCAATTGAAAGAATATACCCGGGTAGCCCGTACTAAATCGTTCTTTTTTTATACAAAGGGCTGTTTGGGTTGTTTTTAAAGATTTAGTCGAACGTAAAACCTCATTCCCGTTGATTGTAGGCAAATACCACGCCTATTCACGTTCTCATTCGCATAATTTAAAGGTCCAAAATATCAAATCAGAAATGTGCAAAAACTGTTCGTTGGATCACTCACAAATGGATTAACTTGATCTAGGAGAGATATTAACAGAGGAAAACTACCTAAACTGAAGGTAACGTTGAGTAACATTGTAATATGGAAAATTTTCTTAATAGCACTATTCCAAAATATACTCTTAATTAGCAGAGGACATTTTATGAAACAGGCTATGCGAATACACAAACTGCTGAATGTTTTGGATGCTCCAAAATGATCGTTCATTATCCTGTCAACATGTCTTTTGAGCTATGTCAACTACTGTTTCCTAGAAATTTGACTTATTTTCTATATATAATGCTTGAATTATAGACAAATACATCATACATAAGAAAGTCGATTTTTGAAGTTGAAACCCCAGTTGCCGATCATTAAATCATTTACAGAACCTACGCAACAGCTTGCGGAACTGACGACACAAACGTGAAGACGAGGTATAAGAAAACTCAAGAAAAAGATGATGCACTCTGGGAACAAGAATGTTTTTCGCCCAAACTTCAGGATTTCCATCAGGGACAGCATAATAAGAACGGTATTTATAGGCTGAAAATACAGCGGTTTGTTGAACTTTCTTTGCACTTTTTACCCCCTTAAATTTAAGTTACATACATCTAGCCTTAGTAACTAGATATTTGGAGACCTTCGTTTTGCCGACCATCATATCTCATCCGCTTTTCATATGCATAACTGCGATAATTCACAGCCTACAAATTGCTAGCCGATGCCCGTGTTTGGAGAGATTCCATTCACTTGCCAACAGCGAAGTCATTATTTGAATTAAATTAGTCGAAAATGGTGATTACTAGCCTTATATTTACTCGGTCATTTGGATCGCTGATGGCGTCACTGAAAATGGTGTCCACCCAGGCACCCCCCCGTGGTGAAATGTTTTTAAAACAGTCTTCGCATTTAAAAAGGAAGGTGGATGTCATTGTTAATGGAATGCAGACAGGAGAACCATTACACATGTGCTCGTTACTACTAGCATAAAATTCGGTCTTTTCGATCTTAAAAGTGTGCCTGGGTCTTGTCGAATGAGACGTAATCTGACGTCAGCTCTCCGAAATGCTGACTCAGTTGATGGGTTGGCTGCTTTTTCAACAGTTTGGTTGGTTAAGATTTTAGACTACGCAAAGTGGGAGATGCAGGAATACATTAAAACCCTGTGTCCGCAAATAGGTTAGAAAAGTCATTTCTCTTGTCTGAATTTGAGTGCTTGCTTACAAAGCTGTGACCCACGGACCGTTCAGCACTGCAAATAACATAAACTTCAACGCAACTGACTATTAATTAGTGGCCGAATAAAGGTTAGACGTTTCATGCGTTTCGTTCCACAGCATACTGCTCACCTCAGTGATCTTTAGCTCCTACACTGACAGAGTTTCGTTAGTGTCAACGTTCAACAGCTTAGCTCTTCCGGTGGGCTGTGATTTTCATTATACTGAAGTCTGGGTGTGCGACTGCTGGTACCGAAATGATCAACTTAATAGGTAAATTTGAATGTGCTGCGCAGTGATGCAGCAAGTCACCAGGCCTCTGTTTACTTAATTTCAACTTTTTCGGTTAAAATTGTTGGTTGGTTTAATGCAGATTAGTAAGTATTATATTGCCTTAGAGGATCAGTTTCTTTATAGAGTTTTCATCGTAAAAGAAGTGAACTGACACACCTTCTAGTAGGCCTTTGATCTTTTGTTAGACCACGGTCGCCAAACCTGCCCTTAGCCCATCTTCCGTTGCTCAAATCTTATTTTTCAATTATCAGTCTATGTGGCCTGAAAACGACTACACACGAGCTATATGTAATCTCATAGGCGGTATTACGCTGCAGAATGGTAGCTATTGTTTGCCTGACTCATTAGAACGTCAAAGTTTGAAATCCTTCGCATCAATGTACAAACTGAAGAAAACCCGTCAATTCTCGTGCAACCACGTTGAAATATATACTCAAAATTTGGGCTGTTTGGTAATGTCCAAACTTTGCATTGCCAGTATGTTTATATGCGAAACTCAGAAAAAGACTAGTTTCGAACGTAAGTCGAAATGTGCTAATTTATGAACATGTTTTTTTTGGATGGCCAGGTGTCCTGGACATTTAAATCTTTGGTTAATTTACTTAACACGATTTTAAATGTTTTTGAATTTTACCGCTTTTCTAAAAATTTAGTATTACTAAACAACTACATATTAATTCGTTAACCACAATATGCTTGCTCTCTAAGAATACTCGCTTCGCTACTGATGTAAAACTTTGGAGACCGCAGTGCGGGCTGATTTCGCGTAAAAGGCCCTTTCTTGTGAAATCCATTTGAGTTCATGAGTTCGGGTATCTAGTGTACCTCTTGACCAAAGCGATAATACGCTGCCGAGCGGTGTCAACTGTTTTCCCTGCTTCCTCAGAATATCAACGTTTGAAATTATTTGCACCTGCTGCACTGAGGCATGTTACTCTTTAACCTGCGTTGGTATCACCTGTTTGAAGTAGCAAAAGAGGCCAGCACCGCAAAATGTTTGCGAAAAGAATATTAAGTTTCCGATATGCTACTGTCACTCGAACTATTGGCGTCCATAATTCCCTGACACGATTCTTTTTGACCTTTTATAATTGCAATTATTTTGATTTTAAACATCTTACGAAATGAATTTAGTCGAATTACTTCTGAGGCAACTTTAAGGCGAGAAAATGCAATTGAAATATTCAGACTTGAACACAGTTTGGGAAAAGTCAAAATACCCCTAGTTGACCTGAAAGAAGCTATTTATCTTACTTCTTAATAACAGTGGAGATATAATAAAACATAAAGAATTATAAAAGAAAAGCAGGCCATTCATGGTTTCTCAGGTCAGGAAAAAATTATTGAGAGACAGGGTTTTTTCAGTCACTCATTAATTGAATAATGCATTTTTAATGTGAGCTGAGGCTGCTTGTTCCATATCAAAGCCTATTATGTTCGTTCCCAAGCGTACACTTGAGGTCCGTGCTACTTCCACAAACTCATTATATTTGGACAGAGAAATAGTTAATCCTTGTATCACAGGTGGTCTTGTGTTGCATTGCAGGGTAGTTAGTACTATGGTTAAAGTTGATGTTAGGTTAAAGTTTAGGATTAGGATCGCTAGGATGGTTAGGATTAGCATTACAGTTGTGAGTTTAATGAAAGGTTAAGGGTTAAAGTTAGGACGCGGGAATCCACCGGGATTTAACCAATGGCCACATGCAATATTTGGGAGTTGACATTTTCGTAACCAATCCTCCGTAATGTTTAAATAGGCAATACCAGATTACTCAAAGGGTTTAAACACCATTTCTATTTTGTGCAGTCAGAAACATATTTTGTTAAAGCGGTCACAGCGTGTGCAATCGTCCACAAATCTTTCTGCCTCTTTCTACTGGAAAATACCCATTGTTTAAAGAGGTTCAACTGATTAGTAGGAACCATACACGTTAACGTTCTACATGAATAGATGCTATCTACTTATTAAGTATCGCCTTTTTTATCCATAAAAATTCATTCCAACAAAAAGTGCTCACTATTTGCCCTAAAAAGCTTTCATTTGAGCAAATAAATGTATGAGCATATGGTAGGCTGAATGTTAAGAAACCCATTTTTACTCATTTTTTGTGAATCCCAAACTTTTCAACATGGGACCGAAATCCAGTAACCTTTCTGATTTTAAATATGTGTGCTCATTCCTATTCAGCTGAAATACCCTTGTCATTTCTGTTTATTGTTAATATTTATAAACTGCATGCCAGGTATGATAATTTTTTAAATAAATTTTTGCCTAATTTAGTGTACCTACGCAGTACATATTACCAATAGGTAATATATATATTCCCGTCAAAAAGTGTATATAAATTCATAAACACAATTGAGGATAATATGTAACAGCAGAAACACTTTTGTTTCTTTAATTTGAGTATTTTTACACAAACTTTTACACATAAACTGAATGATACATAGTAATATTCACCTGGTCATATAAGAACTGGCGCTTCCCTTAAAGGGTAAGTGTACTCTTAGCAGTAATCTTTACGTTATTATTAAGCAAGGCAAGTTCCACAAACGTAAGTTTTCAAGTACGCCTGTAGATTAATTTCAGTGAGCGTAGATTAGCAAAAGTTAACACAGCCGACGTTACGTATGGAAGGCGGTCAACATAAATCTGGTCCTTATCCCCGCCACCCTTCCCTCCGGGCTGCCCAGATGAGGCCGTTCACACTTTATCAAGTATGCAAAGCCTGGCCAAGTGTGGACAGGTGCTGCATGATGGAGTGTATTGGCCTGCAGGCCCATGGTTTAACAGGTAGGATTCGTGTTAAAGCCCTGGTCAAGTGTTTGTTGTAGATTGGGGAGCGTATTGGTATGCTTAAGTGCGGATTTTAACTTGCAAATCACCTGCACTCGATCTGGCCGCCAGTCTTGTTGATTCCGACTTCAGGAGGGTGAGGAAAGAGAGAGTGCGGTGGATGCAGCGTAAGTCAGCCCGCTTGCTTTAAGCCTGTTGTGAAGCACGCAGTGGACATCGTCGAACGGCGGTTCGAGTGCGTCTGTTGATACATTTAATTTGACAGTGCGAACCTCTGTTGCACCAGTTCGTAAGACACAACTCTGGGAATTGGAACGCCTTTAGAAGTCCTCAAGAGAGTACTACGCGTGGCTTGGATACGAACAATGTCAGTGTCGAACGGCAGTCAATAAAATGACCCTAATTTCCCGAGTATTTTTTGGCGAACATTCATGCACGCTTTAAGGAAACTCACAATGTTTAAAAGTGTGTTTACATCGAATTGCGTATAAATACACGGATGAATGATAGGAGCTCACCAACCGCTCCCCTCGACCCATTGTACCTTGATGCTCACCCTCACACCCCGAGAGTAGTTGCATATATATGGGATAGGGAATGACAGGCTGATGATGGTAAATAAGACCAATGGACATTCCGGTCTCCCTTGTCTTTGTTCGTTCCATCTTATAAACATGTATGTCGAGTAACTACGTGACTGCCCGCTATGGCTATAAAGTGAGCTTTAGGGCACAGCGGAACCCAAGTGTTCCTTTACCAGATCGGTGACCACCACACTATCATAGTTCATATGCCCGGTCACAAACGAAAAAAAGGCACATGCCTAAATGCAAAAAGGTCTTGGGATTGAATCTCAGGTGATCCACAACTGGGATAGGGTTTGACTGGTTAATGGCGGCTAATAAGACAAAAATGGTCACTTCGGTTCAATGGCCATTCCGGTCTCCCTTGTCTTTGTCGGTTCAATTTCATCATATGCTACACGTCGCTATGCGAACGCCTGCGAGGGCTCTAGACTGAGCTCCAGGGCACAACGAAACATACATGTTCCTTGAGCAGATCGGTGTGCCCCACACTATCATATATATATATATATATATATATATATATATATATATATATATATATATATATATATATATATATGAGAAGAAAAGAGGAACACGGGAACCATGTTTATATTGTCCTGACGTTTCAAAATCTAACAAGATTTCATCATCGGAAGCAAATATTGTACCGCGCCTCACAGTATTTATAGGTGGTAACATTTCGGCTAATACGGGATTACTTAGGTTTTTGAATTTGCGTAGAGGAGGGTCCGGGTTCGGGGTGGAGATCCTCAGTCATCATGCTGCTTGATGAGCAGGGTGGTGTTTCATCCTTGGCGATCATCCTTTGCCTGTTCACAGAGTCCGTGGTAGACTGGAGGAGAGCGTTTGATGGCACTTTTCTCAATCTGGTCGGGGGCCGTCTTTCGCACGTTGGCAGTAGTTGTCAGTACATCGACTCACCCATGTTGGGATGCACGTTAGGCCCATGTTCACGTTGGCTCTTTCGATCATTGAACTGCGTCCGGAGGGCTTGGTAGGCCGTAGGAAGCGTCACACAAAGATTGATGGAGGTTGTTCCCGTGTGCCAGGCCTCGATTGTTACCCTTGCCACGCGGTCACTTCCGCGACCTAGAATTTCAGCATTCTGGAAGGCGAACGTGTGTCCAGAGTCTGCGCAACGGTCCGCCACCAAAGACAGCGGGTCCATTCTTCTTACCGCCCTCATGTGTTCTCCGAACCGGGTTTGTAGACGTTTCCGGTTTCTCCAATGTAGTTGACTGCGCAGAAATTGCATTGAACCCGGTAGATGACGTTTGTTGTTTTACCTCGGGGCAGGGGTCCTTAGGCCTCATAACCAGATTTCGAATGGTTGACTCCGGCCGGTGGGCGATGCCGATCCCCATCGGTCTTAGGAGACGGGAGACCGCCTCCGAAACACCGTCAATGTATGGCAACGCTCGCCATATCTTTGGCTGTTCGCTCGCTGGCCTTCGGCTTTGCCTGCACTGTCTGCTACGTACGATGAAGTTGCGGGGATACCCGTTGGCAATGAAGAGGCGTTGGGGGTATCGAAGTTCTGCCTTTCTTTCGCCCGGCTCGCTGCAGTGTGTTTCAGCCCTTTTGTATAGCGTTCGAACACAACTGCGTTTGTGGCATAACGGATGTTTGCTGTGGTAGCTCAGGATTTGGCGGGTACTGGTGGCCTTCCTATTCACTGTCGTTTTTAGGTTCCCACTTAGTTTAAGATGGATGATAACGTCTAGGATTGGCAGCTGGTTGTTGAATTCCACCTCCATTGAAACCTGGATTTCAGGGAAAATAGAATTCAGTGCTGTCATGAAATTCCTTGACAATTTCCCGATCGATGATGACAAAGGTATCGTCCACATACCGAGTCTCAGAATTTCGGTTTGTTGTTTGCGAAAACCAGGGTCTCTACTTTTTGGAGAACTGCCTCTGCGATGAAACCCGAGAGTGGCGATCCCATTGGCGTCCCCTTGACCTGCTCGTACGTTGTTCCTACGAAATTGAAGTACGTCTTCAGGCAGAATTTTAAGAGCTCGATGAGATGTCTTCGTTTCACTGTCTCGTCCGTCTCTTTGTACCTGCTCTCGAGCAGTTCGTTGACCGTTTCAACTGCCAGGCCTTGTGGGATCAAGTTGAAGAGAGAGGTGACATCGCCATGACACCATCACCTCGTCTGCAGTAATTTGCACTCCCTGGAGCTGTTGCAGGAATTGAGTTGCTGAAAAGACCGTCGTTGTCGCGTCCGAGGTGAGCAACAAAAAATTTCGGAAAAGCCATTTCGCCAGATGAAAGTTTGGTGCATCGCGCAATGACACGATTGGCCGGAGGCGGATATCAGCCTTATGTACTTTTGGTTGTCCGTAGAACCTTGCTGCGGCCGCGTCTATTGGTTTAATGGCCAGTCGTACCGACTTAGTAATGATCTTGTTCTTTTGCATGTCGGCGAGTGTCTTGTCGAGTTCCGTTACAAGTTTCTTCATCGGTTCATCGTCACATGGCAGGTACGCCTGTCGGGCCTCCAGTAAGGCCTTGGGCTTTCTGGATGTAGTCTGTCTTATTCATCACTACTGTGGAGCGTCCTTTGTCAGCTGGCAGAATCACGATGCTGGTGTCAGCCCTCAGTGTCTTGAGAGCACTCTCTTCCGCTCTGAAAATGATTGCACGTGGTTTGTGCGCCATCATTAAAGAGGTTATCTGAGCTACCACAGCAAACATCCGTTATGCCACAAACGCAGTTGTGTTCGAACGCTATACAAAAGGGCTAAACACACTGCAGCAAGCCAGGCGAAAGAAAGGCAGAACTTCGATACCCCCAACGCCTCTTCATTGCCAACGGGTATCCCCGCAACGTCATCGTACGTAGCAGACAGTGCAGGCAAAGCCGAAGGCCAGCGACCGAACAGCCAAAGATATGGCGAGCGTTGCCATACATTGACGGTGTTTCGGAGGCGGTCTCCCGTCTCCTAAGACCGATGGGGATCGGCATCGCCCACCGGCCGGAGTCAACCATTCGAAATCTGGTTATGAGGCCTAAGGACCCCTGCCCCGAGGTAAAACAACAAACGTCATCTACCGGGTTCAATGCAATTTCTGCGCAGTCAACTACATTGGAGAAACCGGGAAACGTCTACAAACCCGGTTCGGAGAACACATGAGGGCGGTAAGAAGAATGGACCCGCTGTCTTTGGTGGCGGACCGTTGCGCAGACTCTGGACACACGTTCGCCTTCCAGAATGCTGAAATTCTAGGTCGCGGAAGTGACCGCGTGGCAAGGGTAACAATCGAGGCCTGGCACACGGGAACAACCTCCATCAATCTTTGTGTGACGCTTCCTACGGCCTACCAAGCCCTCCGGACGCAGTTCAATGATCGAAAGAGCCAACGTGAACATGGGCCTAACGTGCATCCCAACATGGGTGAGTCGATGTACTGACAACTACTGCCAACGTGCGAAAGACGGCCCCCGACCAGATTGAGAAAAGTGCCATCAAACGCTCTCCTCCAGTCTACCACGGACTCTGTGAACAGGCAAAGGATGATCGCCAAGGATGAAACACCACCCTGCTCATCAAGCAGCATGATGACTGAGGATCTCCACCCGCAACCCGGACCCTCCTGTACGCAAATTCAAAAACCTAAGTAATCCCGTATTAGCCGAAATGTTACCACCTATAAATACTGTGAGGCGCGGTACAATATTTACTTCCGACGAGGAAATCTTGTTTGATTTTGAAACGTCAGGACAATATAAACATGGTTTCCCGTGATCGCCTCTTCTTCGCATTTATTTCCGGGAACGCGCATCTTCGCTCCTATATATATATATATATATATATCTATATATATATATATATATATATATTATATATATATATATATGAGAAGAAAAGGCGATCTCAGGGACTAACGGTGTATTGTCCTGACGTTTCAAAAGCGTACAAGCTTCCATCGTCGGAGATGAGTATCGTACCGCGTCTCACAGTATTTATAGGGGGTGATAGCCAGTTTGTGACAGGGTTGTTTGTACGGTTTTACCTTAACAGTGTGCACTATAAGAGGACGGGGTGGGGGAGTCCTTAATTGCCAGCATTCACACAGGAATCATCTCTGTAGCCACCGGGGTGAAGAAGGGGAGGGGACTTAGCAGTCAAAACGGTAAGCGAATTGCTTGAGAAGCAGTACGATGATGCAGGCGAGTCAGTGGAGCGGGGACATCTTGTCCAACTCTTAAAATTCTGTCTTAAGACGTACTTCACCTTTGAGGGGACCATGTACGAGCAGATCAGAAGGACGCCAATGGGATCGCCGCTCTCGGGCTTCATCGCTGATGCAGTTCTCCAAAAGCTTGAGACTCTGGTTTTCGAAAAACTACAGGCCGACGTTTTTGGACTCGATACGTCGACGATACCTTCGTCATCATCAAGCGAGAAATGATCGAAGAATTCCATAGCGTCCTGAATTCCGTCTTCCGCGGACATACAATTCACAATGGAGGCCGAAATTAACAACCAACTGCCATTCCTGGATGTTCTTGTCCATCGAAAATCCAACGGGCACATAAAAACTACGGTTTTTAGGAAGGCGACCAACACACGCCAAATTCTAAGTTACCACAGTAAGCACCCGTTGTGCCACAAATGCAGCTGTGTGCCAACTCTGTACAGAAGGGCAGAAACACATTGCAGCGAGTCGGACGACAAAAGGGCAGAACTCCGCTACCTCCAGCGCCTTTTCATGGCCAACGGATACCCTCGTAACTTCATCGAGCGCAGCAGGCTGGCCAAACCAAGACAAAATCTTGTAACCGAACAGCCAAAAGTCTGGCGTGCACTGCCATACATTGACGGCGTCTCTGAGGCAGTTTCCCACCTCCTCAGACCACTGGGGATCGGAATCGCCCATCGACCGGATTCAACCATTCGGAATCTATTTATGAGACCGAAAGGCCCCCTTCCACGAGGTGAGACTTTAAACATCATCTACAGGATCCAATGCAACTCCTGTGAAGTTAACTACGTCGGAGAGACAGGGAAGCGGTTGCAGACCCGTGTTACCGAACACGTGCTGGCAGTGAGGAGAATGGACCCATTGTCCCTGGTGGCAGAACACTGTGCAAACTCTGGGCACACGTTCGCCTTCCAAAACGCCGAAATCCTGGGTCGAAGAAATGAACGCGTAACCAGGGAAACAATTGAAGCCTGGCACACGGAGCCTACGTCGATCAACCGTTGTGTTGCCCTTCCGGCAGCCTACCAGGCCCCCCGGGCGCAGCTCATCGAACGTAAGAGCATACACGGAATTAGGCCAAACGTGAATTCCTCCGCGGGAGAACCTAGGATGGATATGCACCTAACCACGCCACAATTAGGGGCCGACGAAGGCGCAGTCATGATCACCGCCGCATCAATTGCTACCTTGACAGATGAGGAGACATGCACTCAGGACACAAACAACCCAGGGCGCCAATTAAGGTCAATGCGGACCCAGATAATGGCCGCCACCCCCTCAACGAGAGACATGTCAACTGACAGAAATTTCCTCCTCCACCCCCTTCTTCACCCCGGTGGCTACAGAGATGATTCCTGTGTGAATGCCGGCAATTAGGGACTCCTCCACCCCGTCCTCCTATAGTGCACACTGTTAAGGTGAACCCGTACAAACAACCCTGTCAAAAAATGGCTATCACCCCCTATAAATACTGTGAGACGCGGTACGATACTCACCTCCGACGATGGAAGCTTGTATGCTTTTGAAACGTCAGGACAATACACCTTTAGTCCCTGAGATCGCATTTTCTTATCATTTATGTCCGGAGACACGCATATTCGCTTTAATCATATATATATATATATATATATATATATATATATATATATATATATATATATATGACAAAGACGTTATACCGTACTTCTGACATAGATACTAGCTGAAACATCTAGCTATATATATATATATATATAGCTGAGGTAGAGTGCATCCCGAGATAATATAGAGAAGAAAAAAGGGCTCGTTGGAAAATAGAATTGTACTTGTGAATTTTCAATTTGGTCACACCAACCCGTCATCAGACGTTATAAACAGCGGAGAAATAAAATGGTCAAATGACTAGTTTGTGCTACAGCACAGGCAAGGACAGACAAGCAACTGGGGTGTGAGGACTGCACATAATTGGATTGTAGCCGGTTAGGAGGGGCTGATATGGCTCCCTGTGTCGGAGGCGAAGGGGGATGGCAATTACATGTGACTGCAGACGGTAAACTTAATGTATGTATATATATATTAAGAAGCAAAGACGTTCTTTGGGAAACAATAGGTAACTTTATTATGTAAATTTTCGACGCTGGTACCCCAGGTCGTTGCCTTGCCAAATCTATTGGTATGGATGTGAAAAGAGAGACAACATCGAAAGATACCATTATTTCATCTTCTGCAATCTGGAGTCCTCTCAATCTGTTCAGAAATTCTACAGAGTTTTCAATAGAGGTTTCACAATCCCTTGTCAATGGATGTAACATGTGGAATAGCCACTTAGAAATTTTTATAATTGGGTGCACCAATCAATGATACTATCGGTCGTAATGGTACTTCAGCTTTGTGAACCTTAGGTAATCCGTAGATTTTTAGCTATGGTTGGTTCAGTTTGTCTTAGGGACTTGGCAATATCTTCTGATATTTGCTTCTTCCCTGTAAGACGCTTTAAAAACCTTTTCAATAGTTGAATTCTGCGTTTTTTTGTAGGATCCATTTTAAGAGGTTTATAAGTTGAACTATCTTGTAACAACGACAGCATCTTCTCATCGTATTCCACCTTGTTCAAAATGGCTGTTGAACCTCCTTTGTCTGCAGGTAGGATGACAATGTTTTTTTATCGGTTTTTAAAGATTTTTAATGCCTTCTTCTCTTCGTGTGATAGGGTTGAAAAAGGATTTCGGTTCTTTAGGGCATGCAAAGCGCTATTCCGTATTGTGAAACGTTCCTCGTCTGTAAAACATTCTGCTGAAATGATGGACTCCAAATTCGCAAAGGAAATCTAAGTATTTTTGAATCAGAAAGATTGTATTTCATTCCTTTAGAAAGTATTCGTTCTTCGGTTATTGTGAGGCTTCTGGATGACAAGTTTACAGCATTTGTTGACTGATGTTGGTTGGTGTAAAAATCTATGGGAAAATAGTCATCCATTTCTTGTCCAAAGCCTCTCTCTTCTTCTGTCGTTCAATGTCGGCAACACAGGTTATCGTCTCATTTAGAGATTGAAATAAGTGTCTAGGAAGTTTATCTCGACAAAACTGCATATAATGCTCTTTAGAAGTTTTGGAATTTCTGTAGTCTGTAGTGAGCATTTGAAATGAACGCGCCGAGCATGCTTTGTCCGTAACGATTTGCAATCTGATATCCTTGGGTAGTTCTTATGGCAGGTTTAATTTGGATAGACTTGGGCAAAATCTTCATTTTTTTCGGCATCGATGTAAAAAGATAACTGTTCCCGCGTAAGATTTTTCGCGTATTGCACACTTTTCCATCGTCTAGCTTGTAGCAAAACTTCGCGATCGTAAGTCATACGTATTAATTGGAAAATACGCATCCCAAGAAATATATTAAGAGAAAAAGACGTTCTTTGGAAACAATAGGTAACTTTATTATGTAAATTTTCGACGCTGGTACCCCAGGTCGTCGTCAGACAAGTGGTAAGTGTGAAAAAACAGTTCAAATTTAACACGTGCCGAAAAAAAGAACTAGATTGTTCCGGTCAAGCGCCCAAATCGAAGAACTGGCGAACACTTCCGTACATCAAGAACGTGTCTGAACTCGTTGAAAGGCACCTGCGGAAACATCAAATCCAAGTGGCGCACAAACCAACGACTACACTACGAAATCAGCTTGTACACCCTAAGGATAGGGTTGGCTATTTAGATAAAAAAAGAAGTCGTAAACAAGATACCATGTAATAGCTGCAATGCGGTGTACTGTGGACAAACAGGAAAGTCAGCCTCAACGCGCATACACGAACATCAATTAGCAGTAAGGAGGCGAGACCACTTGTCTCAAGTTGCCATGCATACGTTAGAAACGGGACACAAATTTGCTTGGGACAAAACCCGCATTGTTGCTTCCTGTCCATCTAAGAAAGGCCGAGAATTTTTTTAGAGGCCATTTTTCTCAGATAACTCATGCATCAACCGACACATCGAATTAGACCATGTGTACGGCTACCTGAAAGAACGCGGGAAGAGACGAGAGCCAATCCAAATGGATATAACCCACAATAACAACAATTAGCAGGAATGACTAAGCGATATCGATTTTTTCGGCACGTGTTAAATTTGAACTGTTTTTGCACACTTACCACTTGTCTGACGACGACCTGGGGTACCAGCGTCGAAAATTTACATAATAAAGTTACCTATTGTTTCCCAAAGAACGTCTTTGCTTTATAATATATTTCTTGGGATGCGTATTTTCCAAATATATATATATATATAGCTGATTGCCTAACTCATTAAAATGTCTTTATCCGAATTAGAGGTAGAAGCAGAGCAGGCATTTTAAGGTGTTAGTTCTGTTTGCGGTATTGAATTGATGCATAAAATGCTGTTTAATAATAAAGAGTTCACTTCAGGTCGTTTTATTGATGGGAAAACGGGGTTACAGGGGCAAAATCCAACGTTTCTTGCTACTTAGGAATTTTCATACGCTATTAAAAGGAATTGATCGAAAAATTCATTTTTTGCGCAGTACTATGAATGAACATAATAACAAACCGGAAAAAGTTTTGAATGTATCCCTTGAGAGAACGGAAAATTTAGTTTTGTTTTCATAAAATCATGTGAATGAGAGATCATATTGTTTTCGGAAAAACAAGGGAAGATTCAGTCTTAGCATAGCAAATTTATGACTTTATTTACCAAAAATGCTGTACTTAACTTGTGTGAATAGATTTTGTTTTACATCAGCGATAATTAGGACCCTAAATGCGCATGTATACGAGACGCAATGACATGCCACCAGTTTTCGCTGTCACGGCGTACTCGAAGCCTGTTAAGTTTATTTCGGTCTGTAGTTGACTGTCAAATGAATACGAAAACTTGAAACGGAAGGGGCAGAAGATTAAAATTTTATCGCAAAAGCTTAGTATATATTTGGCAACTCTCTTCTGCGTTCAAAATCTTGGATTGAGACTGAGAAGTAAGCAAATATATAGAGAAACGCTCTACTAGGAAGAAAAAGTGAAATGTTTAATTTTCAACAGAAATTGTTTACCTACTTTCAGGAAAATCGAAAAATCGGTCAAACATTCCCAGTGTTTTCTTGACTTCACCTTGGAAAAACTTTCAGTTCGCCGACATTCGACCACGAAATATCTAATTAAATTGCTTTTTAAAAAGGTACCTTATTATTGAAAGTTTTTTTAGCTAACTATAGGTATATATTTTTCCCAGCTTTCTTTGCGGATGTTCATTTTTCTCTGCAAGTAGTTTTATGTTTATATGAGTCTACAAATATGACCAAAACGGTCATCTGCATTACAAAGAATGTAAAAAAGTCACTACCTCGGTAAGTGCTTTTAACAAATATTTTATTTTGAAGGTTTCACTAAAACATCAAACGGAATCTATGTTTATGGCAGTTCACTGAAAACACTGAAAATCATAAAGAATTCACTACATTTTTAGTCTATCTGAAACTCATCTTAATAGAAAACCTGAAATATTTCTAAAGAAATATAACAATAGAACAACCCTCTTTACATACACAAAATGTTACTTCTAAGATTACACCTGATGATTCTATTTAAATATATTATTCAGTGACCGACCTTCGAACATGTGAGCTGTTGTAATATTGCATTCATGTGACGTCCCTATCGGCGCAATCAAGTAAAAGTCTGTTTTCCTTAGCAAAACGCATCTAAGACAATGTATACACGGAAAAAACGGCCAATTCTCGTGAAATGGTGTTGGAATATACACTCGCATTTTAGGCTGCTGGATGACGGCCATACTTTAAGTTGCGCTTAATCTAGATGAATATGGATGTACGAAACTTCACTTAACTCAGCTAAATCAATTTCTCACCTTTTCGTAATGTGTACATTTTCTTAATAAGTTAGTATTTCTAGACAATGTAATATTAATTTGTACACCATTCAAAAGCCTTATTTTTCCTGCAACTGCAACTTCTCCAGGCCCTGATTGGAAACAGCTGCATGTTTCCGTTGTAGATTTTGCAGTATTTATATCCATGGTTTATCTGCTTTGCACCTGTTATTTTGTTCGGCGAGTTGCGTCCGAAGACTTGGTAGGCTGCCGGTAGAGCACCAAAATGGAATTCATGAGGTAGCTTAAGGAATGCGTCGATTGTACGATGTCTTGAATTTTGGACGCGCGGACTGGCACGCGGTACAGGCCCTCCACGTGGAGGCCGCGTAAAAGGAGTGCTCGCAACAGGTCCACCAGCACTCGCGTAACACCCTGGTTGATGAGGCATGAAATCGTTTAATGACTGGATGTAGTGTTTGCGCAAAATCATGTCTGATGAAAATCATCCCTCTTGAAGACTTGTTGGGTGCTCTGATGACTACATCTGTTCCGAGAAGAAGCCACCAAATGCTGGCCCCAAGTTATATGAATACCTGCAGACTGCAAAAAAAGGAAAAAAAGATTCTGATCTCTGGAAATGTCAAAAACTATTCACACAACTACCAAAGTAATTCCTTGGGGGATGTAGATAGTGCCAAGTAAAAAGAATTTCCATCCCGGCTCGATTTCGAAACATCAGCTGGAAGTCCTCATATACCCTAATGCTGTCGGCCAGTATTCACATATTGGAATGCACGCATGCACTAAACTAACTGCACTGTGAAGTTGACACAATAATTTATTTCTGTTTCCTTGTCTATGAGGAGCAAATGGTTACTGAAATAATACTGCCTTCATATTTGCACGTGCTGTACTTGTCATATTGTGGCAAATGGGATCCAAGAAAACGCAGGTAGTAAATTCAGACGCCCCTTCCATCTGGTCTTCATCCTATTGCACAAGTGAAGTGGGTGATTTTGAATAAGTAAACAAAGATTCAAGCTAAAATCCCGGCTGAATACTCCCTATAGGCTAAGAAAAAATGACTACGATGAAGATAAAATTGGCTGAGGATGCTGCTCCTCTTCTCCAGCTTCGTATCCTTTCCAAAAATCGTTCAAACTTCTGCGACCCACATCTTGAACGTGGCAGCATTGCAAGTTGAGATGCGAACCTCATCATCCGTCTGTAAACTCTGACTCGCAGTCAATTTTCCCACTTTCAGACGCCCCAGCATCGATCAACATACAGTCTGCTGCAAAATCAATATGCGACTTTTGAATTGCTAGCAAACTATGTTGGCGAAATTGCAGAATGTATGAATTTATTACGCCTATCCGCGATTTGTGCCAAGATCTGTTGTTGAAAAGGTTCACATTGACATCATGCGTAGTGAATCCTGCGTTACTGTGGCGTCGCAGGTGAGACGAGGTTACAAATTCAAAGGTAGATGACGATCGGTGTTAAGTACCTAAAGCAATCACCGCACAATAAAATTTGTGAGAAAGAATTTTAAGCGACTTGTTTCATTGCTGTATCTTGCCGGTGTGAACACATAAAAACAACAACGGCTGAACTGACCATCTGAACGATAAAAAGTAGTATGATCTGATGGGTTTTTTTCAGAACAAGCAGCGTGAATAATAGTAGAGCAGTCAATATTGATTTTTCATACTTATGCATTTGGATCGAGCTTAACCAAGTTGCGACAAGTATTGCGGGCAGGAATGAAAGTGTTGTAAATTAAAAGAAATCGTTCTATATAAAAATGCATCTCAATAGGTGCATGAGATGTTATACGACGGTAAACACGAGGAGTTATACATGGTTGGAATTCCTTTTGAAGAAAGCAAAACAGCATCTTAACTATAACCACCGTCACTATCTGTCATATTAACTTCCTCATCGGCTCAGAGTGCTATTAACTGATAGCGATTAATCTTCGATGAATGCTGGTACCGCAAATTCCTACAGATATACATTCTGTTACCGCTGTGTGTCTAATGACCTTGTATGTTTCAGCCCCTGTTTATGCCTATTGCCTGCTCATAAAATGTTTTTTTGCAAAACGCAATTCTCCATCATTCAGATGCGTCTGAGCATTCACCTTCTTCCGTGAGTTGAAAATCCTGAATTCATCAGCCAAGTGATGCGACTCAAATGAACTCCAGCTAGCTTTTACGATTCCTCAATTTACGAGCTGATGTAGCGCACAATCGGACCTATTAAGGTGACCATACCCCTTGCTTGGCATTTCCTTTAGAGAATGGAGAATTATGAAAGCCCTGCTGGGTTTTTGTTTCGTACAATCATCTTATTCTCTATAAAATTATCAGGTAACGCAGACTGTTAAATACCTGTGTAAACGGTGTGGATCAAGCTCTCAATTGGCCAGGCTGTGGTCTTCAGTGCATAGTTTAGGTGTGTTTCACCACAAAATTCAAGTAAGAATTTGTTCTTTAAAATGAGCATTCGAGTCCATCTTCCGTGTTACTCTTCAGTGGTTTTAACAATGCGCCCTTCAGTTTTCATCCCATCGCTGAGGTCTATTCTTGTCCATTCGCCCTACCAAATCCGACAGTTTTTGCGGAAGTTATCAGGAAGTATGTGTTGTTGTGATTGGTAAGTTAATTTATGGCGGAGGGGTGCCTAGTTCAGCAGGAAGTAGGTAGCAATAATTGCCGCGTGCAGGTGGCCTTTAACTGTCACCTTACTCTCATCTGTGTGACCCTGAAGCTACCCTAGGCCTAGCATCAACACTCCGCTAACGGCCAAGACCGGCGGGCTACACCAGCCGAAAGTATCGGGTCCTGTGTGTGTCCCCACACCTGAAAAATTCTGCTACCCTTCACCCACTTCCCTCCTCCTCCCCTTAACACGGTCGAAAATTCCCACTAGGAAGGCAGCATGCAATACCGTTGGTGGTCTAGGCTAATTCTGATTCGTCCTTCCACTAAAATTCTTTGTCACCCATATTGGAGTTCGGCAACTTTTTGAGGTGTCTGAAAAGCCTTATTCAGGGCCAAAACTGCTAATCCCTCGCAGATGTAGGAGCCGAATTGGTGTTTTCAACAAACGTTGGGACATCGGCTTCTGCGCGTAGGCTACGGCTCACAGATCTCTAGCCTACTGGTGAAATATTTCCAACCAACAATAAACCTCGTCCCCATAATCCCCAAAACATTCCACCGTCTGCTAGAGTGAGTCCACTCACTTTGGCCGCCCAGCTGCAGACGTACCGTGAAGATGGATTTGTCTGTGTGGAATTGACTCTGTTTACCTTCTCTCATTTACCGATGTACGGTCGAAGCCTCTCGAAAACCGGGTTCTGGGTTTGGGCGCGGTGGATGGTGCGGCGCGAAGCCTACGTCCAGACGTGGAACAGACACCTGGATGCGACAGTAGGGATTGTCGCACCGCAGGCATCGATTTGGTGATAAACACTAACACAACTAGCACTACCACCACCATTAACAAAAAAGACACCGAAACTATTTTTACAGCCGCTGCCGGTGACGTGAGTATCATTTAGTTTTCTAGTAATAGTAAACTTGCACAGCATCTAACACACTCCCTTTCCTAACCAACCTGAGCATGAACTTGTTTATCTTAAAGTATTTGCATAGGCATGTTCTACGTTAATCTCTCTCTCTCCACACTCCCAGGCGGGAGTCCTCTGTCTGAACCGTTCAGGCTTTCGCTTTTGGGAATGTTCGCAGTGACTCATAGACCTAAAAAGCTCGTCCAGACGTGCTCCGTATATGAAATAAATACCAAATACCACCATCAATATGGCAGACGCCATGGGACTGAAAAGAGGGCGAAGGAGTACACAGCCCTACTTCACGCCTTTGGTCACTGCAAATGTGCCGGAGACTGTCTCCTTGTCATCATCCCGTCATTGAGGTGAGCCACTATGCGTGCTAATCGCTAATGACAGCCATATTTCTGCATGAATTTCCACGGTCCATCGGGTTCCAGAATGCCGTTAACATGCGAGGGGAGCAAATAACTCCCCTCTGTGTTGCGCAGTTGCCGTTTCATACGGATAGTGTCCACATCATTCAAGTTTGTAGGAATTTGTCCATTGAACCTCATTTCCTGAAATACAGATGGCAGTTTGGCCATCTGCCCGAGAGGGGACGCCCCTCTCATAAACAACCAGATGAATTTTGAATGCGCCGATGGATTCTAAAAGAGGAGGGAAGAGATTCAGATTTTAGTTCATTTCCATGTGGAAAGCCGGTCGATGACGACGTCGGAGATCGAGCAGGGGTGGCTCATAACAACTCTGCAGTGCTCAACACATCGCCTCAGAATCAGTGAATTCTCTGCAGGACTGTTGTTGCATCGGTACTGAACGCCAGCCTTGTGCCCTGGATTCTGCGGCCGTATTCTGCCTTGAGGGAGGCAAAGAAGTGGTTAGATTCAATGTGGTCCACGTAACCTTCGATTATTTCTCCTGTGTGATCCATCCTTGCGTACTTTATCATCTGCAACTGTAACTACATAAGGAGGAAACATTTGAATGAGGTGGCAATGTTTCTTCGCTGTGGCAGTTGTTGTAGTCTCTCAGCTACCTATCCTTCGTCTTATGCATTTCAGGAATTTCGGCGCTTTCGTCAACAAATCGGTTATGACGTTGACGAAATGGACGATAAAGGACACCCAAGGTAATGGAGTGAATTTTGGTCCGCTATGCATTCACGGTGAATTTGTCAGGAAGATTCTGAGGGTTTTCCAAGTTCTGGTCACGTTTGTTGCTAGAATATACTCTATGGGCAGACCACTTCCATAGAACACTTTTCATCTTACCTGATGGTTGCTTAAATTGTGGTGCAAGGCAAGGTTGCAGCCGGAGCCTTAACTTGGAGAGGACAAGACGATGATCTGTCTAGCCATCGGCGGCGCAGATCGTCTTGGTCATCAACAAATCCTATGGAATTTGCCTTTGGATGAGAACGTAGTCCAGCAGTTTTCAAGCGCTGTGATTGGGGTGCAGCAAGGTTTTCTTCGTCCGGAAGGAAGGTTACCTTGTTCCTCAGAAAGGGTAAGCCATGATCTTTACAGCCACTTATTCCAAGGGAACCTATCTTACCCTCCCAGACAAAGTGATTAGTCGCGACACGGACAGTGAAGTCGCCATAGTCAAACAGTCGTCATGGGTTCAAATCCCAACCGAGACCACAAGTTTTTGTCACAATTTTGTCCAAAAGGAATATTCAACTCTGTCTGAAGCAGAATTACGGGATTTCAATAAGTTGAATTAGGGTAGATGGTTAACTGGACATAAATATGATTAAATTCTTGGCTCACGGAGGGCCCTCGTAGCTCAAGAGGCTTGAGTGTTAGCCGTAATAAAAGCATCCTAATGCTGTTGTGGATATGAATCCCAGCGAGACCGCCGCGTTTTTCACAATATGGATAAATGAATAATTCAAATATGTCAAACGACCTAATAACGTTTAGCTTTTCTCCAAGTGAGCGAACTTGCATTCTTATAATACGCGTATGGCCTTCGAGCTGTATTCTTTCAAAAAAAAATTTTAAATTTCCTAATTTGCAACCTTTTTCTAGTTTTGTTTGACCCACTAGTGAAAAACTCGGTGGCCTTGGCTTGATTGGAAACCACGTTAGCAAGGCGAAGGCTTTAGTATAGCCAATGCTCTAGCCAACACAGCTAGGAATTCCAGCATTTCCAGCACTTCATCTATCGACCTCTGAGTGCATACATTTGTCCCTCATTATTGACTTCTCTACTCTTCTTTGCCTCACCCGTGCTATAAAACAACTCTCATCTCACTGCACGATCCATCGTTCAGGTGGTCAGTGCAACATCTGATGTGCTCTGTTTCTTCTCGCCACTGACAGACAATGGAACCAAAAAGTAGCGAGTCAAGTCAAGGTTTGAGTACTCAAATGCATTACTCCTCACTTTTCCTGTCAATTGACTGCAATGAATAGTAATTACTTTGAAAACTAACATAAGTGAGCTTAATCCACAGAGCATACACTATTCACAACTATCTTTGGCCGTCATCTACCTTTGAATTTGTAGGCCCATCTCGCCTGCGACAGCGCAGTCACTCAAGATTCACTGTGAATGCAGTCTTAAACCATGGTCAAAATGCTGTCTCTCGGAAACGTTTAACGCCTAATCTTGGAATTAATCTAGGACATGCTCAATAAATTCGCGCATTCCAAGTCCTGTTAGATGGCCTGCAGTTCCGCCTGCAGAGTTGGCAGGAAATTCAAAAGTTACATATCGATTTTGTGGCAGACTGCAAGTTGATCGATTCTGAGGCATTTGAAAATGGCACAATGGCTTGGGAGTCAGAATTCACTAACAAATGACAATGTTCGCTTCTCATATGGAAGTGCTGAAACGTTCAAGCCTTGGTCACAGAAGTTTGAAAGATTTTCGGAAAGGATATGAAGGTGGAAAAAAGGAACAGCAGCTTCATTCAATTGTAAGTGCTTAATTCCACCTTATCGCAGCTCTTGAAAATTTGAATATAAAACGCAGTTGGGTTCGACTAGAGCTAGTGCTTTATTGTACACTTCAACACACTTAGCCATTCTTAATATGTACTAGAATTGAGATTACATAGAAAATGATTCCGAATGTACTTTTTGCTTTTCCTGGATGCCTTCCACTAAAATAGGGAACGCGTAGAACTTTAAGGCAGTCTTATTTCAGTAATTATTTGTCCCTAAATAGTCACCAGAACATAGAATTATAGTTTATGTGCATGCATTCTGATGTCTCACTATTGAGAGAACGCGTTAAGGTATATAAGCACTTCCAGCTGCTGTTTCGCACCGAGGGTAGACTTTAACTATTTTCTGATTTTTGCTATCCACATCGCCGTAGAGATTACTTTGCTACTTGTGCGCATAGTTGATGGCCATTCTTGTGACCAGAATCTTCCTTTCAATATTTCCAGTCTTCTGGCCTTCAAGAAAATTAAGGCGATTATTTTTTCTCTTCCTCTCTGAACAGAGGAGATCAAGAGATTAAAATCTTTTTCCCCTTCTTTGCAGTCTGAATGTATTCATTTAACTTGGAGACAGCATTTTGTCACTTCTTCTTTGAACAGATGGATTCATCAAAGCACCCAGCAAGTCTTCAAGAGTAATGATTTTCATTAGATATGATTTTGTTAACCACTACACCCGGTCATTAAACGTTTTCATGCCACATCAACCAGTGTGTACCGCAAGTGCTGGTAGACCTGTTGCGAGCATTCCGTATGCGCGGCCTCCCCGCGGAGGTCCTGTACCGCGTGCCGCACCACATGTCCAAAATTCAAGACATCGTACACTCGACGCATTCCGTAAGCTACTTCATGAATTCTATATATGCTATGAAAGGTTTGAAATTACATGTGCTTCACTGGTCAACAATATGTGCGCACGCGTGTCTGAGAAATCGATGTTGCTCACTGGAACGGATTTGCATTGGTGTTGACGTTTCGAAATGCTTGGTTGCCTCTGCTTTCTCAAAGCCATTTATACCAAATATTGATTAGGCTTACAAGCACCCCTTAACGATGTGAAGTTGCAAAACACTAACGTCCATGAAGCCGTGCAGAGGTCAAGGCAGCAAACTAGAGGAAAATCTATCAGTTCAACGCTGACAACTTCAGCCAGTCCATCAAGACACTGAATAATATAAGCAGTAGATGCTTTGAAAATGAAGAGCCTACCAAGCTATCTGAAGCGTCAGCGACAAAACAACATGGTTCTGGTGATATATCTTGCCGAAATTGCCTTCTTTGGACTGATCTATGTTTATTTCGCTCTCGCGGTCAGAAGACAGTGAAAAATTATCGATCATGCAACGGTTGACAATGCCCGCTACCCATTTAAATTCTTCTCCATATTTGACAGTAAGGGCTTTGAAAGATTCGAGGGAACGAAGTATGCCGAACTGTTAGCAACAATGTCAATCTATTCATGTGAGAAACTTCGAGTTGGAAGACCTTCCTCCGGAGATTTTAGCCTTCGCCACTCTAACTTGCATGTTTTTACTGTTTCAGAATGTAAGTTCTTCGGTCATTTACTATCAAACCAGAATTCACTCGATGACCGGGCATTATCGTCAGCCATCAAGCGCTACTTGGTGGTTATGCTCGAGAGCCAACTGAAGACTAACGTATTTGCCTCGGCCATGGCGCAAGCGCTGGATAAATCCCTGTGGACACCGACACGCCTGTCATGAGTCTCAAGGCAAGAGCAAGCAGCCATCATGTCTCCATTTGGCTGTCCCGGTGGCGAGGAGGCAGATGACCATGAGAGAAAGTGGCACTTAGCCACACTCGACTACGTGCTGTGCCACCTTCGGAAGGCCGTGTCCCTCCAGGCCCTCAACTGCATGTCCGCTTGCGCCCTGGCGCTGTGCCTGACGCCCTCTTTCTTCAGGACCATGGAAAACCTCGAGACCAACTGCCGGTTATGTTTTGCACAAATGTCATCCTTTTCATCTTTCGGCAGAACAATCTGTTCATCCTGTCTTGACACTATTGCCTCTTACTGCCTACTAGGTGCTGCAGATCCTGATTGAGCACTGGCCCTGGCTGTCGCGGGATCTGCACCGGGGCAATCAACCGGTGTCCACAGAGGATTTAACGCCCTCTTTTTCTGAGACCTGCCTCTACGCCTGCCAATAAACCTTTTCTACTCTTTCCTCTTTTCACTTCCCTGGGTATCATTTACTTAATTTATTGTATGTTGCAACCGTCGTTGCGTTCTATGTTTTACGTCACGATGTTCCAACTGCTACGTCATCTTTTACTTTCGCTTCGGGAGAAAGGTTGATATCCTTCTGAGAAGATGGGATCCCTGACTCGGAAATAGCTCCTCTGTAGAAAGGTTTCCTGAAGGCTACGTATTAGTAGGTCGTTTGATCAACATTTTCACATGTATGCGTTCAATTGTGGCCAATGCAATTGTATATAATATGAATTGTTAACGTTTATTGAACGTAGAGATAAGAATATATATGATAAACGATAAAAAGTCGAAGTTGGTAAGGGGAGGTGAGATGTGAAATTCACGATTTACGTTACGTTAATCGATGGTGACGATAACCTCACAGCAGGGAAGGAGCCGATGACACCGTACATCAGCCCAGCGCTGGAATAGTTAAAATATGACTGGCGGGACAAATCAGATTTTAGACTGACAAATTTATATCGCATATCCATTCCTCAGGACCTTCTGTTGCTTGTCAGGTGATCACACGCTGGCAGTGAAAGCGTAAAACCATTTAGTTATTTGCTAGGATTTAAGGCAGGGAGATCCGATAGGAGCATCGGATGATTTAGGAAATGGAGAAAATGTGACGATGTGGAGCGGTTCGGGTTCATGGGAAGCCGACGAAGGTTGGAGGTCTTAACAATGACAAACGAAACGCGAAAACGTGTGGGATAGGGGTGAGGAAGATGGCCGAATGTGTGTGTGACAGACCGAACGTAGAACAGTCTGGGTGATATGGGGAATTTATTTGAATCCTCGTGCACGTCAATCGATGTTAAAGATAACATCGCCGCAGTGAAAGAACCGATGGCGCCATGCATCCGTCCAGCGCTGGAACAGCTAAAATATGACTGGTGGGACAATCAGATGTTAGACTGACAAATTTTAGATCGCACATCCAGTTCTCCAGATCTTCTGCTGCTTGTCAGGTGGTCACAAATTGGCAGTGAAAGCGTAAAACCATTAAGTCAAGTTGCTAGGATTTAATAAATGGTTGAGATCCGAGGGGAGCGTCGGATGATTTCAGAAATGGAAAAACGTTTGTCGATGTGGAGCGTTTCGTTACTGCAGACGGATCGGGTTCATGGGAAGCTGACGAAGGTAGGAGGTCTTAACGATGACATTGAAAGTCACATTTGTCAAAGGAATGTCCTTAACCTCACGATTTTGTGAAGATGTGTGCAGGCAAGGAGGCATGCGTGTAATATTTCGACCGTCACCTTGTTTTGTCCAGCGTGTATGTCGCAACGTGGCAAGCGCAGTGACGATGATTTTACTGTGAATCGGTTAACAATGATAGAAAGCAGGCACTGCATAGACTGCCTTATCTGTCCCTTCCAACCACTCCAGACAGGAGTCAGAACAGAAGCAGGAAGACATGGAGCGTCGTCGGGTCCAGTGATTGTCAAATTAGTAGATATTTTAATGTTCGTAACTGCTGGCCTATCCTCTTCGTCTTTGGCCTCTTCTTCCTCATGTCTCATATAATGCTCTTGTCTCTAGGTATCTGCGGCAAACCTTTAACTTCTCGCTTTATATGCCAATTCGGCACAACCCGGAGTGCTTGATTGTCGAAAATTCGTAATCCATGCATGTTGCCAACCAGTTCCTGTCCCTCACAATCCCGACATAACTTCCTATACTGCTGGTGTGCGAGAATTTCCGCTCCCTCTCGATTATGATTTCATACGCAGTTGGACTGCTGGTTTTTTCGTTTATTCCCTTTCACACAATAACCCATGCTTCTGTTAATGTGTTTCTTTTTTCGGAATCAGTTTGCTAGGCACATCTTTACATCCGTATGGAATGCTAGTGTACAGAGGTGTAAATGGAGGCAACGGTTAAATTTCTTAACAGAAAATTAATCAAGGTTTTGGAGATCCAGTGGGTCGCTTCACCATAGAAACTCTACTTTAGTCGGAGAAAATCCAACAAAAAGTGCAGACTTACAGAGCGCATTTTGACAACTCGAATGCCCAGGTTGCAGATCATATTGGATAACCTGGCTACACATTTACAATTATATCAAAACCGTGGCGATAGAATTATACGTCGGCAGACACACAGAAGTGTGTATAGGATCTCCGTTTGGAATTCTCATGTGCATTTATTTTTTTCGGACTAGGTATTGATATTTTGAACATATGATTTGTTAACTTATAATGTTTCCCATTCAATCATTCGTATTTACGAGCACTTGCGGACTGCAGCGTCATCAAGTGGTTTCTATTGCAGTAAAAATGTAGATAAAGATCAGATGAAATCAAACATTTACTCTCCACATGAAAAGGGTTACAAACATATTTGTTCCTGAAAGTAATTTCACCACATTTCTTTTTTAAAATTGTGTAAAAAACATTGAAACATTTTTTAAATCATTTTTTACTTATGTTGCTTATTTCTGATATTTTCAAATGATTCAGTATATACATTGTTAACATGAATGGGATTTTTATACTGTCAGTCAGGTGAACATCGTAAAGGGGACAAAATAACGCTTGTTTGGAGCACTTATAATGCAGATGTTAAGCAGAAAACATCATGCTGTATATAAAACTGTCTACTCTTTATGTCGGTTAACCAATTCTTAATATTTTAAGCTTAATCGCCTTATCCTCGTCAGATATATGCTTCCAAGTTGCAGGAAAGTTAAGACTGGCAAGTTGTAGTCTTTAAGCCCATCTCTCCTCTGTCACACCGTCGAATATACTCTAGATTTTTACGTTTTTTTGAAGCATGGTAGATGCTGAATCGCCCATGATTTTATCAAAAAAGCAGGGTGTTTTTCCTGTGTTGTTTACTTATTTTAAGATCTCAAGTATAATAATTTCCAAAAATGAACGGTTAATTGATTGCCATCTCGCTCTCACACCAAATTAAAATTAGTCAGCCGTTGTTTTGATGTAAACAAGCGCAGTTTTACATGCAAGTGCATTACAAATGACACTATAATGGCTGAGATACATGAATTTTAAAGTTAGAATCTCATCTAGCTCAAGTCTCCCAGGTTACTCTTGAACCCATCCATAGAGACGGAAAATACAGCTTAAGTATACGCAGAGTAAGTGGGATAATCAATGAAAGCGAATGCTTTGTATGCAAAATTACGAAAAATAGTGGTTCGCGTACTTATTGGAGATATTTAAGAACGTTTTAATATTTCGGTATAACCCAAACGTAATTCGTTTTTTACTGCCGCTGCGTTGACGCTTTTGCTTGGCAATCGTCTTGACCATTACTATTACCGAAAACACTATTCTCCCTAGCCCTGTTGGAATGAGTACACTGCTTTTGAAAAGGTTGAATGATGAGCAAGCAGGGGACCAAGGGGTTTATCAATTAACAAAGGACCTGACTCACGCAGTTTCTTTTTACTTGAAATAATTTCGGACTAAGGAAACCTCATGGTTATGCTGAATTCCATCGAGTAAACCGTAGTCTGCGAGTTAACAGGTTTTGACTACCTAGCTTCCACATTCTCGGATTTTGTCAACCTGTTTGCTTGCTCATAACTACACCAAACCCGAAAATTGACGCTATGCAATTCTTGATGTCTGCCGTGGTTAAGTAAGGTTCATATATTTTAATTTGTTTTTACATCTGTAAATGTTTTTTTCAGTTTAATGCAGGTGGCATAAAATGACAACATCTCGTCCACATATGTCTGAGCGATAACATCAATCCTAATTTTCTTTTAACCTTGTCAGAATTAAGTAATGCATGGATAGAAATGCTAGATTCCAAATTAAACATTTTATCCATGAAGAACTTACAGGCAATGTATGACCAAACACTGTACAGTATGTACTTATTTAGACTTTTACAATGATAATCTTTACATGGTATGAAATCATAAATGATATTTTCTATCTCAAAGACCAAAAAAGTATTTCCAGTTCAAATTTTATTTGCTGATGGTATTCCCCGCATTTGGAAATGGAAGTGACATGAACATGCATAAAAAACGTTACTTAAGTGTTTAATAACTATTATAATAAAAAAAAATCATTCAAATAAAGCACAAATCGGGTGGCGTTTGAATTGCATTGTGATACGTACCACAGTATTAATTTAGCTTACTCTTTCAAGATTCCACGGCTGCTGGTATAAGAGAAAACGTGGGCGAAGAATAAAAAAACACGCTTAAATTGAATTGTTCTCTGCGACATGGGATGGTTATGCAGATAAAACAAGATGCGGATTTCCATTATTTAAAAGCTTCGGAATTCTATATATTCCGAACATTAAGCAGAAAATAAGTGCTACTTAACCATTCCAGAAATATTTAAACTTTACTATCAGATGCTTGCCAGTATAACTAACAATTATCTTTGTTTTTACTCACGTTAAAATGTGCAAAATCATATTTTTTCATTTGAGCAGCATTTAAGCTGTCTCAAAGCCTAGGTTAAAGGAATTACTATGTCTATTCAAAAATGGACAGAAAGTATATCCCAATGCGATCGTAATCTAGTGAACGCTACAATGCACACGTTTAAAGTTGTAGTTCTGAATGTCAACTAACAGGCACATCGAGCAAGGCAGCATATTTGCTATCTACAGTGTCTGCACCTTATCTTTCATTCTTCTGAAATTTCTGGTTTGTTGAAATATACAACGTCCGATGTAATAGCTTAAAGTAATCCAGTAGTAAGGGTTTTTTATTTACCTGAACTTAATGTGGTAGTATCTTTAACTGTAGGTTGTACATGAGGTAAGAACCTCACTAATTGTACGACTAAGTACATTGGCATCTCATAAGCCTGTTCCTGGCAAGCGTATTTGATGTTGCTCCTTGTGCAGGTAGTGTGACTGCTTAAATAGCCATGGGACATGACGTGTAATGTCAAGTGTCGTTCACGAGCATAACAGCTCCCCTCGAGATCCCTTTGCTTCGAGTACGGAACATAACAATCCTGGATTTTGCCTGCTCTCGGACATGGAGAAGTGGACGAATGGGTTAATAGAAAAGCAAAAACAACGTCGGTTTTTCCTCAAAGTTACAGATTATCGTTAAGTTTTCGCATCTCACTACAGAACGTGAGACCGCATCCTTTTGGAGATTCAACAATCCGAGGACGCCATCCAAGATCCACGCCTCAGATAACTTGTGCGCTGTGAATACGAAATTAGGATTGCTTGCAAGATAGCCACACTTAACAATGCTGCCATAATCTCACTGCTTCTCTGCTAAGTAGAAACGGCAGACCCTGAGGGTAAAAGCAGCTTTAAGTAACCCTTATCGAAAGCATTAATGATTGGTGCGTTTTAGTTGTGCTAAGTGAGATGAAACAGACCGGTGACAAATATACTACAACAGAATGACATTGCAGAAACCTTTACAAACAGAGTTCTTTTGAACTTGAATTTACGGGTCATATTTATTCCAGTTTTGTCTGTCTTTATAAAAAGATGACGAATGAGTTGCAATTCAGTTGACATAAATTTTTTTATCAGTAAAACGGAAAATATTTATAGCTTTTTGTACATAATTTTCAATCTGATCATTCATTCTTGGTTCCACAATGTTATACATGAACATACGCTTTCTCAAAATATATAAGTCGCAAATGAAATGTTTTGGGGCACCCAAAAGCAACACACTCGTTTTAAACACTTCATCTCGATTGTTCTGGTTGTATGGTTTTAAAAAAGCAACTTAAATTGTTTCCACCCTTTTTTGCACCTCTTTTTTTAGGTGAGGTTTTCAAAAAATACACTGTTTTTTTAAAGAAGTAGACAACATTTAGTTGAAGCATGTTTCCTATGAAATATGTTTAAATTGATAATAAAATCGAAAATAAAATAACAAAATGCATATTTTTAATCTTCATGTTTAACAGAATATTTTCTTGTGGGTGCCGTATCTGAAATATTATCTAAGATTGGCACACCAAAATCGATTTTCTATCTCCACTTAAAAAATCTTCATGATTGAAAAAGCATTTCGAAATTTCGATTGCCACGAACTCGGTCATTTACTGTGCATTTTTTCTCGATAACCAAACAGACAATGGGAAGATTAATATTAAAGGCATTTACTACGGAAATGATACTTCTACTTTTAAGTGGCACTGGTTAACTTGCTTTTAGAAGAAAAAGGCTAAGCTTTTATGTTTTATTTGAAAGACGTTATTTGCGGTTGAAACAATGTGTTTTGGCATATAGTTCATTCATTTGAGATATAATTTCAGGCTGTTTTACGGTGATCCACATTTACTACTTGGATCTTAGGATGTAAAAAGTGTTTTTGGTAAGTTAGGCAGCATGCCTTTATGATGGTGCTGTAAAAAAATCAATAAACCTGCCTGATAAAATTTATATTTTTTTGACATTACCAATTTTTGGCCCAATATATATTCATGAAGTTGACTCGCTCTCCTGCCATCCGCATCCTCCTTATGTGGCTAATTTTCCTGTCTAGGCAAGGTTTCAGCACAGCCAGGAGGTCAATGCGCCCAGTATTCGACTGTGGGCCGGAGAAGCAAGACTTAGGTAGCTCATGGTTCTCGCGATTGTCAGCACCGGCGCCAGGTTAACAGGCATGGCCCGATCCTGCCAAATGAGCCAAGAACAGCATCTTTCCTCACTGCTTCCGCATGTACCAGATATCCGCGTGTTGATCTGTCCGCAGACGTTTTTGCTCTGTCTGCAAGTGAATCAGATGCGGCAAAAAGCTCCAGACGTTTCTCTCCGTGGCAGTGAGTACTTCGACCTCATTCCTTGACATCTCATAGTTGCTTCTGGTCTGTTAATAACAATAAGTTCGAGTGGTCTGAGAAGGCGGCTAACGGTTTCCTATTCATTCTTCCCGTGCATGAGCGCTCACCAAAATTTGGGGCTAAATAGGTTTGTTCTTTTTGCCTAGTTTGCGCCCGCAACTATTGACAAATTTGCATGGGTAACCGTTTGGTCTAATCACCTGTCGAAGTTACTGAAATTCAGCAACCCTGTTTTCTGGTTTGCTGCAGACGTTCACAACACGCCGATATATAACCCAAACGCAACTGAGCTTGTGACTGGTTGGTTGGTTAGTGTTAAAACTGTGTTTATTTCGTACTTGTTGCTTTTCTGAATGCTTTTATTGTTAGGCTGCCAAATTGGTTACGGCAGACGAGGACACTGAGCAAGGCCAACTAGTTTGTTTTTTCCCTCCTTCATCGTAAAATGAATGGCCGGGAAGATGCTCTTAAGATTATATTTGCATGCCAGCATACGATTTCTTTCGATAAAGAGGAAGCTCCCATCAATAGTTAGGTGTATTTTATAGAAAAAAATCACTTAGAATTCTGTTTGATAATTTTGAGTTGAAACTAACTTCTTATTAAAATGTCAACTCTAAGGGTATGTTTCGGTTTGACAAAGGTTGTACTTCTGATATTGTTATGGCTATGCGATATCCATTTTACTTTATAGGAAGTGATTGCTATTAATGCTCATTATGGCGTATACAATGGAATCTTCATTCAATGCGAAGGTTAAGGAGCCAGACGTGATATCTTTTTAATGGCAAAGAAGGATGGATGATTTTGATCACATGGAAAAATACATTTTAAGAGTAAGAAAACTTAAGGAAAATGCATCTATAGATCTCGCTCCAACTAACTAGAAGTTTGCACATAGTTCCTCGTGTTTTTTCGGGGTGGTGGGCATATATTTGTCTTAATAACGTCAGTAAATTCGCTACAATGAAAATTATAAAATGTTTTCCAAGTAGACCTAGTGATAACTAGACTTGAATCTATGACTATGTGGTGATTGGCTATCTAATGAGGGTACAAAATCGAATTTGGGTATGTTTTTACTTAAATATATTTGAATTAAGAAGGAAAATTAAAATTAAAATGAAAAATTCATACCTTATTAAACGGTCGTTTTTACTAAGTATATTTCTTATGAGCGCCCAAACAGAAGGGTATTTAAAAGCGAACCCTTTACCGTATCTAAACTATTCTGTTATTTTGTTGCATCACAATCAATATTCCACCTTCACTGGAAATAACGTTCCTTGATTGCAATATTTCTAAACCTCGGTTACCAAGGGGCCTGTTACTAACTGTACGTTTATTGTCTCGATATCCAATAAGACCATGAGGAGATAAATTAAAGGCATGCATTATGGCATTTATGTTTGTACTCTGATGTGGCAACTGCTAACTTACGTTTAGTAAAAAAATAGTTGAGTTTTAATGCTACGCTTGAACCAAGTGATTAATGGCTTAAACAATGTTCTATGATATATTAATATGTCATCAATTCAAGATGCAAATTTGGGTACTTATACGGGGACCCATATCAACTTCCTGCATGTTAGTCTGTATGCATGACAGCTTGTTAATAGCACAGATGCATGGACGATTTTGCTACCTTGAAAAGAATACATTTTTAGAGTGAAAACATTTACTGCAATAAGCTGGGCCAAATGATTCCAAAACCTGCAAAAAAGCATCTTAGACTGTTCATCCGATTTTCCTATATTCTATTGCACAACGGCGATAGACCACATACCGCAAAAATGGCAGTAAGAAACCTACAGTATTTGGAGTTTGAAATGCTCCAGCATCCGCCATACACAACAGATCTTGCTTTCACCGACCTCCACTTCTTCAGAATTCGGATTACCATTTTATGGGAAAAAATGTTACACAGACGATGCTGAAAAAAGGCCTTCCAAGATTTCCTTGACTTCTCTGTGACTTAAAAAAGCTACGACTGATGCAACGAAGGTGTATTTACAATATGCGTGCATACTTTGGTGTATAAAACTATTCCTCGTGTTTAAAAATAGTAATGAACCTTATTTTTACAAATTTAATCCTTTAGGACCCAATGCAAGCAGAAAATAAGGCACTTTTTTTCGTTGAACAACATGAGTGTATGCCCGTTATGACTTTTCACAGAAGGGAATTGCTAACGTTATCTCTGACAATAACAAGGGAAAGGAAAAGGAATTTGGCCTTCGTAAGCATAAATGTCATGAGGGACTCTTTTTAGGTTGACAGCTAGTCAGAGAATGCGGCTGCTACGAAATAGGATGGCCGGCAGTTCTAATTTGCAATAAATATTTGCATTTGCCACTTGGGTTATTCCTTAAGACAGGCACTAAACGTTAGTGAACCACCAAACCTATAGATAAATGAATGCCAGATTTAACACTAAAAATTCAGTAGAGTCCGTAACGAATGCGTTTTATTACAGTGACACTTACTACGCAGAATACCACCCAGTATTACTTATCAAAAGATTATGAATAGATTGAGCCCATGTGACAAAAAATATTACCACAAACAAAGACGATTTTAAGGTGCTGTGAGAAGGCTTATCCTATAAATATCCACAGACGCAAAGGTAGAGTGCATAGTTCAATCAACATTCGTCATTTTTTTAATATTTACACATGAATGCACTAGCTATCATCGAACTCGGTTATTATTTGTTTGTTAGTATCATCAAAAATATAATTTTATTTCACAAGAAATTGCAATGTTTCCATAGATAATATACATATTGTTCATATATGCAATATAATTAAAGAGAAAACCTTATTACAAGCCGTACAGAAAAAACTAGAGTTTTTTAATTTTTATTTGAGATAACACATCAAAACATTAATTGTTTCCCAAATACTCGCAATTAGGTTATACACAGGTGTCCCAATGATTGTTATGTTTAAAAGCTTAACTTTAATAAGTTGCCCGAGTCATGTCAACGGTTTCTGCTACGGTGCCCTTCAACAAAAAACAGACTTGAAAGACGACGCGTTGCTTTGTAAGATGGGAGTAAGGCAAAATCGCCGAGATCGTAGGAGGGGTTTAAAGAAATAATCAGTATTTCTACTACAATAGATTACTGAGCAGGATATGCCTAATTATCGTTCATGGTAGGCAAAAGCAGAATCAAAACCCCCTTGCTTTCGGAAAGGAAATCTCCTTCTTCGAGCGCACCCTCTTATTTTAACAAGAAAACGTGTGCAAAACAGGCGCAATTTTATAGCCTCAGGACCGGTTGAGAGAGCCTTTTTAGCTGCGAAGGGTTACGATTGAGTTATACAATTAAAATATCACTAAGAAACGGAACTGGACGATCAAACGGAAAGTTGATATAGAAGGAAAAAAAAGATGCTCTGACGTTTTCGTGGGTATGGTGTTGCAGGCCAGGAAAAAGCCTGTGCAAGTTGTTTAAGATCAGTAGATGCTCAACCACCTGAAATGCTAATGGAAATTCAAAAACCCATTATTTATTCAAACAAAGTACTTAAGTAGATGTGTTCTTATGTTATCAGATGAACGTCTTTCCAGCCATCGGCAAAAAGCATACTCACTGTTAAAAAAGAGCAACTCAACAATCATTGATTCTTCTTGTACACTTTTGATACACTTATAAACTCAAATGTATTTTACAGAACACATGCATGGATATATTCTTTCTTGTAGTCATTTGGTAGAGAAAAACCACTTTTTTAAATGTTTTCCGTAAACAAGAGACGTGTTTCGGTTTTAAACGAGTTTTTTATAAAGAAATTGTTTACGACCAGCAATTATTATTCAAACTTCAAATTATCCGTCAATTTATTAGTTGTTACCCATCCGGCATACAACATGATGTCATTTCATTGTAAAATTTAACGTGTAAGATATGACATCCTTCTCATAACATACAGAAACCAATGATGCTTCTTCGGCGAAATGTGTAGAACATGTAGGTAGAAATCCTTGGATGCAAATTTAATGGCCTGTAGGATGCAACGTTTTTCAGCAATATAGAAAATGTTGAAACAAAAAGATACCCTTTTTTACGCATATTATTTCACGAATTGGACATGTACTTCTAAATGTGTTCACGATTGAATATATACATCCACGTCTTCTATAAAATACATTTAAATTTATAAAAGCATTGAGAATGTATAATAAAAATGCCTCCTACGTAAAAAGCCACTTTTTTCACAGTTGGCCTTTTGCAGATGGTCTAAAATAAATGCCTTTAAAAGCTGGCATCCTTCCATTTCTTAAAAATCTTGAGATAAAGCTGCATAAGAATAATAACAACAACACTACGTAAGTAAATATTTCGATTCGCTCACATATTTCCGACTTTCAGTTGACATTTCATGAGATGGGGGATCTACTGTTAGTGAGCTTGAGTGAGATCATTGAAGTTTTCATGTTTTTTTCACCCCTGGTTACTTCAAATTCATTCCAGGAAACCAATGTTACCGAAAATGTATCTTTAATTCCAGGCCGAAAAACATTTAAAATATTTTTAAAATTATATTAGTATTCAATCAGAAATCTCTTATTATTTATCCATTTGTTTGAAAATTCCTAAACGCCAAGTATAAATACAATTTCAACATTAGAAAATGGTTAATGGAATTGTTTTCTGTCGTACGATTTCACTCCGTTTTAGCAGTATTTCCTCATCACCAGTGAAACAGGTCATTATGAGCCTGAGATTGACAGTCATATATATTATTTTGATTCTGAAACTAGTGGTTCTTGGTTTTCGTATGCATTTATCACTCTGTAAGAAACGAATCAACGCATTAAACACACAGTAGGCAAAACATCCAAACGGAACTGGCAGCCAACATATATTACATCATTCCATAGCTACCGCGCTGAGCAGCTGGATCATAAGCCTAGCCTGTTACATTAAAAATTCCTTTGCTTATACAAAACACATTCGCTATTTTATTTTATTAAAGAAAAATATTTTTTTACTTGAACTTAAACCAGTTAGTCTATAAATATTAACAATTTTCTTATCAAATAATAGCACTTATTAGAACGATGGATATTTGCATGTTCTTTTCATAGGAAAAATTAATTTACATGCAGGTTTAACAAAGCAAATTGGGAGTATGTGAATCCAAATTATTGATTCAGCAATAAATATATTTCAAAGGTACTATATAACCATTGGCGCTATATTATAGAATAAACAATGCAATTTAATTTAAAACACGTACATTAGACGGCTTAACTCATGAAATACAAAGATGGATTTTTTGGTGGACAGTATGGTAAGCATTCAGTTCAGTTGTTTTGTTTTAGAATCGATATGTGGCACTGAAAACTGTTTATCAAGGGAAATGTAATTTAAAGTCCGTTTTATTAAGAAAATGCCTGCTTTATTTGGACTCTATCGACCGTTTTCGGATAAACAAGTATATTTTACATACATTATGTCACAGACAGAAAATTCTCGGTTTAGCGCATTTTGTTATATTAAATTAAAACGTAGGCAGGAGCATTCCAAAAAATTACTTTTGGAAACGGAAAAGTGAATTTTGCATCCAGTTAAAGTAGGTGAAGACGTGTGTGTGACTTTAAAAATCCAAGGGTCTTTTATACCATAAACCTCGGTTTGAAACCTAATTGGCTGTATTTTGTTTAAACAGCCCCGAGAAGTAGATTGCGTAAGTGAACATATATGAACAACCTGCGACAAACAGTCGCTTTTCGGTTTCACCCCATAGGATACAAACATAAAGCATGTTTCGGTCTGCACTCAACTTTGAACGGATACAGTGGGTTGCAGCGGGGAATGTGGTGCTTGGCGTTAGCAAGTATTTTCAATATAAGTTACTTTACTGCGTGGCAAATTATTGAGGATTGCAACGTGCTCAGAAATATGTAGGACGGACGAGAACATTTGCGCGTAAGGAAGGAGCGGATTTTATTTTTCGTAGACGATATTTGCATCATTGTCAATACAAGCAACGATGAGAGTCTTTGGAAGTAATTGAGAGAAAGTAGATGCATGCGAGTCCGTGCTAGTCAATTTGCATCATTATACGCCTATTGAAACCATTCATTGATTACATTTACAAGAGTCTCTAAAAACGTACTTAGAAAAATAAGTGCTTAAATTTTAACTGAATCACAGGAACGAAAAACGTTTAGTTGCTTAGAACCACACTGATAACACACTGCGCCTACTGCAACCTCAAGAACAGCCACCGGTTCATAGTTCAACTGGCTATGAAATTCGGAGTGGCAATTCGGGCGTTCGACAACAAACATCGTGAACAAGAAGATGTTCGTTGATCTTTTGATAGATGTCTTGGGCTGCAATTACGTTTCTTGCTGCAGTAGAGATGCCATAATTTTACATGATAATGCCTCCGTTCATCGGTCGTAAGATATGCGAGCCTAGTAACGCTTACAAAAATAATCTAACTTTACCTGAGGAAAACCAGCCTTTCCAAATACTGCCACCCAACAATTTTTATTCCTGCAAAAAACTAAAATCGTAATCCTATCAAATTCGGTTTTTGCATTTATCAAAAGAAGTGACCCAACGAAGAGAAGATCTTTTTTTGGAAGAAAAGCTTTATTTTGCGTTAAATAGTTACACTGAACATTCAACAATTGATGAATTGGCTATCCCGCCAGCTGCTTTAAAGGCAAATTAACAAACAATGGAATGATGATGTGCATATTTGTTAAAATATTTAATTATTTTATAATTTTCATGCGTCTCTCTTCTTTATATTTAGACTGACTTAAGTTATTTAAAATACAAGCATTTTCTGAAATTCTAATTTTCAGTGAAAATAATTATTGCATATCAGTAAATTTTAATTCATAAACCAAAGTACGCCATCTTATAGGAAGAGCCATTTCCTAATGTAAGACTATGGAGGAACTCACGAGATTTCAAGGGTTAAAAAATCCACTTCATGTTCAATTCCATGTAATTTTGTATCCCAAAATAATAACAATGTAATCAGGTATTTACGCGCACTTCCACCACCGTTATGTCTTTGCATACTAAAACTGTCAAACTGAAGTTTCTGAAAAACCATTACCGTAATATTAATTAAATCTCTAAGCATATGTATATGTTTTATTCAGTTTTATTTAAGCTAGCTTTTACGTATCAAAAAAACTAAAGGCAAGTCTTTGCACTTTAAGCTGAACCCTCGTGTGACGTTTTACCTCGTATTATTTTGCTAAAACTCGTACATTAATGACAAAAAGGATACCCGCACAAAGTAAACTGCATGAAAGTGGGACAAAACGGCTAAGACTTTCGCGATAGATCCTTAGTTGGGAAAAAAACTCTAATTTACCTTATATTCAGTTATATTTTCTATATGGTGACGTATTTGACTGATTTTAAAAAGAAATGTTTTTCATCACAATAATCGCTCACGCTTAATATATTGTAAATTCATTTACATTTTATTCTCAGTACAAATTTGCAAAACAAACATTGCCTAATCTAGCATCCACGTTCTTATTATTGGTCCTATTTTTTTAACACGATCATCTTCCTTAGCGTCTGTTTCTCCATAGTAAAAATTTGGCCATTCAAATAAACCAAATTATAACCACTGATTAAGTTTTTGGTTGAAATTAGCAAAAACACGTGTCCGTCCTGTGGTCATTTATGTGAACAAAGACAGTAACTTGGTTCTGTTGCTATAAAAACCAGGATTATTCTGTTTTTGCAGGAAAAGGTGAAAAGATTTGTGAATATTTTTTGAGAGGGTGGCATATTGGGACTAACTAGAGACAAAAGCTCCTATATACTATATTATCATTTAAAGTTGTTGATAGCACAGATACTTTGCAACATTGATAAAGCATACTCTTATTTAGAACTTAAAACAATTTTTTAGAATAAGCCAAATATAGCTAGTATGTGCAAATTTTGGCAGCATAGATAAAAGCTTTTAGAAGCGTATATGTTCTGAGGCATTCTGGTATTCAGATAATCGTTAAAGATGGTTTTACAATAACGTAATACATCCTACGCCCTTATCCACGCAAATTACTCTTATGGCTATTTGGATGTAATCACCACAGAAAACGTAGTATCATTTCGACATTTTTTTCAGAATCAGAATAGAAAAGGTTTTTATCCGAAGCCATTGAAAAAACCCGTGGTAAAATATCAAGTCTTTACACCTCAGAAAATTTTAAAGTCCACTCTATTTTATCGAAAATTTCCACCGCAGGTATCATATTCAATGTGCTAGAGTTCAGTTAATAGGTTGAAAATGTGGAATTCAAACGCAATCTTTAATGGTCAAGAATTGGCAGAAGGCAGGCTGAGAATACTAACTATGCAATGACTGATAAGCTTAATTGCCCTTACTAGTTCTCACAAGTTTGATAGCACTTATAAATCCAAAATAGACTGCCTGAAAAAGTTAGGATTGCTCCATTCAATTTGAAAAATTGGTTATAAGGCCAAGGAACAATCATTTTAGAATCTATAGAGTATTTTAATTTGTGTTGAATTTTATTCAAATTATCGTAAACACCTCCACTTTTCTCTTTAGAATAAGAATATGCAAAGTCTTCATAATCGGTTCCAGAATCTTAGTAAATTACGGACCTATCATAAATTGCATCTTTAGGTTCATGTTTACTGTGAAGAACATCAGGTGAGGCCTTTTACGAACACTGCCAGAAGGAAAACGACCTCAAGTGAAGTCAAAATACGTCCAGTGTTTTGATTTATCTGGTAAATAGTAGCTATTTACTCTTCCACTTGAAGTTGAGAAATTTGTAATTGGTGCCCAAATCAATATTTCTGTTAATGAGTCTCCTTTGAGTGCATTCCCTCCAGGAAATCATAACCTTCCTTGTTGGACAGGCGCTTACGATATGATTATCCTCCCCTGTAATTTAGGCGTCCTGTGTCCAGTGTGTGCATTGCTACCTGAGATAAGGAGTCTCGTCTCCTCACCGCTAACTGATGTTCATGTAAATGGGAGGATAGAGCTTTCCTGGTTTGGCCACAATAGACTTTATCACAACTGGTACATTATATTTAGTAGACGAAGCATGCATTAACAGGCATATTGATTTAAAAGACGACTACAACTTTCTCAAGGTCAATTGGAAGCAAAAACAGCCAATATCGACCGGGTAAATGAAAACGCTGGACGTCCTTTGGCTCCAACTTTAGCCAACCACAGAAGCTTGTGATCGGCATTGTTTAAGGTTAACCGTTTTATGTACATTTCCATTTATGTGAGGACGAACTGGGGCACCACATTCGAAAATTTAACAGTTAAATTATTTTGTTCCCAAAGAACTTCAACTTAATTAATTTTTTGTGAGGCCATTATTTCAATACATACGTATGAATCTCAAGCATAATGTTTTGATTTACACTTTGAAAATGGGAGAAATGTGCAATTCGCGAAAATATAACGCAATAGTAGTTATCCTTTCTACACAGTTGCCGACGCAACAAGATTCTACCAGAGTCTGTACGAGTAAAGCCTACCATTAAATCAACTCAAGACTATCAGGTTTCAAATCGTCATGGCCAGCAGATGCTGGGGTTCTTCATATCTGACGCCCAAAACATGCTTCAAAAATTCCGGGAAGTAAAAGAAGAACACATGAAATTTTGCCAGGAGAGTCCTTATGCAATTGTATTTGAAATCTTACTAGCGACAACAACGCGTGTAGCAAGGCCAGAATGAATAATAAAGGAGAAATTTGGACACAAAGTGGATGACGATTTCTGATAAAATCTGCAATAGTCCAACGTTTCCAAAAAGGTTGTTAACATTTCCTTAATAATTCTTACCGCAAAGGAAGAAAAAGTACTTTGCAAAGGAATGAAATGCTATCCGTCTGTTGCAAGTTATTAGTGTTATTGGCTTAATTTGAATCCGTTCTATCCTTAAATGATCTAACACAGGACGAACGACTCACAAGTCGATACAATTGAGTCAAAACTTTAAATAACCGCAGGACATACTCAACATTATCTTGTAACGAAAATAAAGCAATAATTTCACTTAAGAAAGATGAAAAACATAATAAATTTGCATGCCGACAAAGTAGGTTCCATGGCTATTTTAAACAAAATGGACTGCATAGATAAGATTCCATCAATTTAAGCAGATAACTCGACTTTCATGCCCTTAAAAGCCAACCCCGTAAAGTCAAAAATCCCAAATATCGACGAAGTATTGAAATACTCCAAAGATGAGAAAATTAATTTCTGGAGTTCTGGCTAAATCCTTGAAAGAAGATGAACCTACGATTTCCAAAATAATCGGACTTCATAAATTTCGCAAAAGTGGCATTCCGCTGCGAGCGATAGTCTTCTTAAGCGGTGCACCAAATTATAATATTTCCAAGTGGCCATTTGATCAACTCAACCCACTTACAAAGAAATCTGAATTCTCTTTCCAAGCCTCGCTACAGTTTCCAGAGAAGATAAAAGACAAAAATAGCAATTGACGAAAAAATAGTGTCATTTTACGTTATTTTTTATTGACGTTCATCCCTCTGGACTTAGCGAGGACCTGTTTTTGCGGATTTTCTCATTGAAATCCTTGATATTTGCCTTGAAATAAACTATTCCTTTGCCTATTAATTATTATCGACAACTAAAAGACACCCCTATGGATTCGTCAATATCCTATTTTTTTGGCAGAGACTGTGATGTAGAAGCTAGAGGCTATAGCTCTTCCAAGAAATGACCTGAGATTGTGGCAGTGCTACGTAGACGATACATTTGTTATCGTCAAAAGAGACCAGCTTGAACCATTCCACAAAAACCTTAACGCCAAATTCCCAGGGATTCAAACCACCTTTCGAAACAGAAATTTATGAGCGACTCTCTTCCTTAGATTTACCCGTTTATAGGAAGACAGACGGGACACTTCATACCTCAGTCTATCGTAAAGATACATACACCGATGTCTTTTTACATTTTCGTAGTAACCACCCCATGTCTCACAAAAGCAGCCCTGTTTACAGCTTGGTAAGTGGAGCAAAAACTCACTTTTCCGATGAAGAAACAAAACGAACAGAAATGAAATATTCTATCCTGACTTTGTCCGTCGATGCGTGCAACGACAACAGTTCAAATAAAAATATATTCCGATAGCTTCGACCTACCAGGCGTCAAAAGCAACAAAATGGTGAACCCTCCCCTGTGCAAAGAAGGTATCTGAGCTCGTCGAAAGACAGCTCAAGAAACACCTTGTGCGAATAGCGCGCAAACCCACAACAACTTTGCGCACCAAGCTTGTAAACCCTAAGGACAGGGTTGCCTATTTTAAATGAAAATAAGTCGTCTACACAATGCCGAGTACCAGTTCTGATGCAGTCTATTGTGGCCAAACAGGGAAGTCTCTATCCACCCATTTACATAAACATCAGTTACCAGTAAGGAGATGAGACCCCTTTTCTCAGTTAGCCATGGACACATAGAACACAGGAAACCTATTTGCATGGGAGCAACCCACATCGTTGGCACCTGCCCATAAACGAAGGGCTGCGAATTCCTGGAGGCAATGCACTCAGACGAGGCATGAGTTAAAAGGCATATTGATTTGGACATCAATTGAGAATTTATCAAGGTCAGTTGGAAGCAAAACCATCCACTAGCGACCGGAAAAATAAAAAGTATTGACGTCTATTGGCTCCATCTTTAGTCAACCATAGAATCTTATGATTAAAAATTGTTTAACATTAACTGTTTTCTGTACATTTTCATTAGTGTGAAGACGAGCTGGGGTACCAGATTCAAATATTTACACAATAAATTTATTTTGTTCCCAAAGAAAGTCATATTAATTTAATTTTTAATACGCTGATATTTAAATCCATATATATATATCCATGGTAGTTGGTGCAGTGGGTAGAGCGTTGGACTTCTGCCCAACAAAATCACGAGTTTGAGCCTCGGGTGTCACAGTTCCTGGGGATGGGTATGGCTGGCTGATGACCGATAATAAGCCAGAAATGGCCATTCCAGTCTCCCTTGTCTTTGTGGTAATATCATTCTGCATATATATATATATATATCGCTTCCAACATTGGCAAACATTTAGTCAGGTTTGTGCAACTGCATAACAAAGCTATATTTGTGATATTATCCGACTGTATGGAGGTAAATTTATTATCCCTCAACTTGTTCATGTCAATTAATCGGGTTTGCTGCTCACGCACATGTGCAAAACATTTAATTATGGATTCCCAAGTATAGTATTAAACACCCCGTCATTCGATCGCATTATATTTAATACTTTTTTATGTAAAGCAGAAGCCATAATCATGTTTAGAACTTGACTAAGATATCAATTTCAATATTAATTTGAGCAGAGATGTAAGATTAAAAAAATAATATGCGAAGTTGGCTCGTGGCTTATATATTTCCCGAGCATTGCGTGTTAGCATATTGGCATTTGCCATTGGGAAAACCGGCGCAATCTCGATGAGCTGGCCGTTGGGTAGCCATAGTACCCAAAGTCATTTTGCCAATTAAAAGCACCACCCAGATTTGTCTGATGCAGGATGGGCAGTCCAGTGAGCATTATACTGCCCGCGTAGCTGGCAAGCCGGTTACTCCCTAATGCGACGTTATTATTTGTCTGATTGAGCTCCGAAACGGCTTTACTCACGGCCCAACTCAGGCGTCGCACCTCCAGTAGACTATCCAGAGCAATAGTGTGCCGCCGTGGGGTTTGCAGTGGGTTTTCACTTTGTTCTTGCAACTGAGCCGGTTTGCTAACAGTCTTCTCGACAGTTGCTTCTGTCGTTTTTGTCGTGGCAGGTGAATCCCTTTCTATGCTGTGTTGCAGATTGTGTATAGTCTGTAACGTATCATTTTTTATAACAGTTGCATGGGAAAAGGAGTTGGGAGTGGAGCGGTTAGAGGCACAACATTGAATGCCCGCGCCCAGTGCAGCAATTGAAAGAACACATCCCACGGAAAAACATACCTTAACACCCATAAGCCAACCTGCAACACAGAGCCCCATTCCGAGAACTAAGAGCACAAATGGTAGCAGGCGACAAAGAAAGCAGTTTGCAGCCCTCTTGAGACTTCGAAGTTTTGTGGCCCTTTTTCGAAAGCGTTTGAGCCTTTGGAGTAAATTTTTTCTGGCAGGATTGACGAAGGTGGGTGATGAGGTTCCGTTATTAGAATCAATCATAGTTTGAATAACTACTGTTTTTGGGTCTTTGACAGGTCGTGAGATACGCTGTTTCCAGTCATGTTGAAGGCTAATAGAGCGATGGTTTTCCTGCAAACACGATGCATTTAAGTCCAGCATATGAATCGGCAATCGCAACGGTTGTTTCTAACAGGTTTGCTTAAAAGAAAATGGCCGACATTAAGGCAGAAACTGTTGGCCAATCAGACAGGACAGACGCTGGAGTTTCTCACAGCAGTTTTACTCCCTACCAGGCATGGCCAATAACTTTCGTATTTTCTCTAACCAATAAAACATGTCATTTACTTTATCGGATGCTGAGAGAATTTGCATCAATTCTGACAACAAGTAAATAAAAGTGCAAGTTCAAAACTTGGACTATTCTAATCAAAGCTAGAGCCTATGGTTAAATACAAGGAACGGGATCATTTCTGATCAAAAAATTTATGGAAACCAGAATATGTAAAAACAAATGCTTTTTTAATTTGCGCTCTAAAAGAAATAAAATATTTTATGGATTTGTATTAACTAACCAAGGCTTTCAAATAAAAATATGACAAAGACTTTGGATCAGGGTCATGCGAGGTTTCACATACTTCCATGTATAAGTACATCTTGCTGTCTTTGAAGTTCTAAAAACGCATGACTATGGCAAGCATTATTGTAAACTGCTAAAATGGTTCCAAAGATTGTTAAAAAACTGGTAAATAAAACAGTATTTTTAATACCGAAACTCATGTCTTAGGGAACCGAAAGGGGGAACAAAAATTCCCCCTTGCACATTTATTTACCATACTGGCAGTTAAACGCTGGCAGTTGTGCCATGCAGCAGTATAAAATCGACAAAAAAGTGCTTAAGATTTACGCTACCTGTGTGCACCTTGTGTGATCACAGAGTGGTTGATGGATTTCAGCCCAAATATTCATATCCGATTTAGGTCTGTACTTGTAGACCCTCGAAAATACTGATCAGTTCCAAGTTAGAAATTAATTTCTGGGCAAATGAAAAAGCTACATGTTCCACTGACCAATATCTCCTTGAAAGATTTATAAGCAATTTGATTAAAACATGTGCCAAAATGCATTTTTATTTATAAGTAAGAATTAAGCCTAAACTTTCTTTAGAAACAGGTCGATCACCAACACCTTCAAATTTCTGTAATTCAGAACTGAACACAAAATGTATCCAACCCATAGCAAAAGGAGAGCATGCTTCAAAACAAAAATCTTCCGAGTTTTTGCCTCGTTTCTCATCCTTTGATAATTCGTAGGACGAGAAACGAGGCAAAAACTGACCAGATAAAACACAGTCTAGAGCATTCACACAAATTGCAATGGTGAACTTTACCAAAATGTACGCCTCAGTTTTTTATAATGAACAACCCATCGGCGTCATTTCAATGTATATTTACCATATACTGCCATTCCGAGCATTTTAATGATAAAGCTGTTTATTATGCTGTTTACAGACTGCCTAATACTCGGCTACCATTGGTTAAAATTTTTATAGGAAGGTAGAAATTTCGATTTGAAGTGATACGAATCTTGTACCGTGCAAACGGAAAAATGCTATCAAGGCAAATTATGTAGAAATAAATGCAATTTACCAAGTTCAAGCATTTATTCAACATACATTCGTCAGTGTTTACATCTGAATTGACCTTGGCCTGTGGATAAACCCAACTTAGTACCTCCACAATAGATCCGGATAATGTTCAATGCTAATAAGTTCAGCATATGAAGGTTGTAAATTTTTCCTTATTTTGCCCTGTAGATTTATCAGAATGCAAGTCCATTTAATAAAAAACACTAGAAAATTCAGTCTGTCAGGAGAATTTTGACAAAAAACTCGACATGTAACGGAAGGAATACGTTTACAACTTGAGCATAGTCAGCCGGTGAGAGACAATCAATGACAGAGGAGGGATTGAATACTAACAATGTGTGATTATATGCCTTTTGCAGTTACTCTTAGAGAAACCTTTTTTTATCTGCATAAACAGCCACAGGTGAGTGTTTGAAGAAAGTCTTTTATTTGCTAAGGACTTTGTCGATCGTCAGTTGTATCGAAAGGCAAATACAGTAGACTGTTAACTAATGAAATTGTAAGCTTGAAATTTCATGTGATAGTATGGAACACATATAAAGTTGATAATTTTGTGTGTTTTAAGACACCGAAAGCCTTATTTCAAATCTGTTATTGGAAACGAAATGTGCCAGAATTTCGCCAAATCTGACGTTTTATGATAGCCAGGCTTTTTCCTACACTATTGAAAGCTAGGGATCAAAACGTCTTGTTTGTTGAATTCTTCTATGAGCGAAAATAAATATATGCTGCAAATTAGAATCTTTTCCCTCGGCAATGGAAAAGTTCATTTGTGAATTCGCAGTTTTCGGGAAAAAAACGGCGGATTCAATTTTGAAAAGTCAGTCTTGTACGTGTGACGGTTTCGCAATAAAATTTCGTTGTTACAGTTTGGTTTAACCTGCTGATCTTCGCGAGCGTAAGCAAATATAAAAATGGGAACAAGCGAATTTTCTCTTTCACACAAAACGTGAAAGATATTCAGGCACTTTTCATTTGCAGTTGACTATGAACAAAAAATGACTAGCAGTTTTGCAAAATGTTTGTATACTTTTATATCACTTTGAGGCGCATTTTCAGTCATACAACGATGCATAAAGTAACAATATAGAGAAAGACGTCCAATATAAACTGAAAAGGCTTTCTTTCTTTTCGATTAAAAATATAAACCCTAATTGTCAGAGAATTCCAAATTGTGATCAAGGTCCCCCCTTTCTACATCGAAAAAACCTTGGTAAAAGTTTAATTTGACAGCCAAATGTATAGGAAAAGTGCTTTATAAAGAACACAATTATTTTATTCATTTATTGCTGACGTTTGTGCTACACGTTCAATTTGCTTGGCAATGATTTTTCATTTATCGCTGAGTCTACAAACATAACCCAAATGGCCATATACATTTTTACAAATTTCCAAAACCTCATTCGGTAAATGCTTTAAAAAATTACTTTTTAAGAATTTTAAGAAAAACAAACAGGACGAGATCTACATATATGGGCAGTCAACTGAAATCACTGAAAATTGTAAAGTATTTACCAATATTTCAAGGGCAATTTGAAACAAATCTTTATTGAACATCCGAAATACTTATAAGGAAATTTCACTTAAAGAAAATCCTCTTAATATGCACCAAGCGGGACGCTTACGATTGAGCAAATATTCCGGAAAGATATCACGAGAAATGGCGATTTGTATTCCGTTTTTACAGTGTTTAAGCTATGTTTGACTAAGGAAACTATATTTTCGCTTGATTGCGCCAACAGAGACGTTATAGGAATGAAATATCTCGTAAGTTTACATGTTGACAGGCAAGTCACTGACAATTAAATTAAAGTAGAATTAAGAAGTGGAGTTGGGTGAACGTTCGCTTTCGATTATTCATCTTCAGGCCTTTACAGTAATATAAGGGAGGGAAAGTGACAAAAATCTAAACATCCAATAAACAATAAGCATGAGGTAGAGGGCTGAGGGGGATCAAAGGTCTGAAAAGCGAAGAAGAGAGTAAATGAGAACACTAATCTTGTCTTAGCGACAGCGTAAATGCACGCGATAGCAGCATTTAAGCGACGATGTAGGCGTTCGCTTGCTGGATCCCTCAAAAAGGCAAAGTAACAAATAAGTCTTTCTTCTCAGCCAACGACACGTCCGATTATGGGGGTCGTTCCTACTCATATTTATTAATAAACTTATTTGGATATCAGTTTTCTCACAGGTGTTTTCGGATGAAGAAATCAGCTATTAGAGGTACAAGGTCTGATCATATTGCTTCGCCATCGATTTGACAGTGAAATTGACCATTAAAACGGGATACAATATTAAGCGCACAGCGAAGGAGCAATTCGATAAGTTCTCCAACCGCATGCTGGTTGGGAACTCCAGTCTTACAATCTTATAACAAAAAGTATATGCTTTCCGTGAATGGAATTTTAGGGAATAACGACGGGACATCGTAGGACAATATCGTTTTCTCATTGAGATTTGTGTTTCTTACGAAATCGATGAATTCAAAACGTGAATCGTAGACTACGTGATGCTATTTGGTGTCGAATCGGTTTAAACCTTTCTCGAATCGCATGATGGGTCGAATTGCACATGTCTAATGTCAGCCGTATTGGAAGGTCTTGTTTGTCAACCTTTTGTAAACCAGCTAGCCTTGCGGGGATTTTACCGGTGGGTTAAATGCTTCGAACCCTTGCTAGCAAAGGAAACCTTGGTCTTTCAGTTTTCGAAGACATTTTGTGAGTTCGAGTTTCATTGTCTCAGTTTGGTCCTTATTTTGCCTCTTTCTTTTGAATATACTGTCATCAGCCAGTATTGATTCGATGTTCGAAACGTAAACATTTTTATTCATTTGAACGAGACCAGAACCCTTGCCCAGTTTGGTAATGACTATTTCCTTACTTTGTCGTAATGCTTTGAGATTCGATTAATGTTCTTTCGTCATATGTTCGATTCTTAGAGTTTTATTTCTAAGATATTGAAGCAATAATCCACGAGTGTTTATTTGAAAAATTTGTGCGTTCTCCGGTGTTGTTTGTACTAGGTCATGCGTCTGGCTCAACATGTTTTCAAATTGAACGTCTGCCAGTAATTACTTTGGCCTTTGATTAGGAAACCAAAATTTGTGGCCCAAGAAAAGAATTTTGATCAGGTATTTTTGAAGTTTCAAGTTAGAAATGTCAACTGCCATTTTGTATATATTAAAAGCAATTGCCTTTCAATAAATTTCTTTGTAAATATTCTGGATGTCTGATTATGATACGTTTCAGATCGTTCTTTAAATAATAGTGAATACTTTGCAATTACAGTATTTTCAGTTCATTGCCCAAAAATGTAGATTTTGTCCTATGTGTTCATCAAAACCTTTAAAATAAAATATTTTAAAACCATTTGCCGCTAATACAGATGGCTATTTGGATCATATTTATAGACTTATTTAAGCCTGCGAATTCGTTGTCGAAAAAAATAAACATGCCCCACAACAAATAATCAATTACTCTACCTAGGACAGAATAAAAAGTAATTGCCAAAATTTACCTCTTTAAAAGACACTTTAGGTATGTATTTTGTTGTTGAATATCTCCATACTTAACCTTTTTCGAAAATTAATCAAAAATATGAAGACTTTAGACCCTTTTTCGATTTCGTTGAAAATTAGGGATATAATACACGCAGAAAATGAAGAAACTCATTTTTTCTTTCTTTTGGAGCATATTTTGCTAGATTTGTTTGTTGTTCGGCCTGGCCTTAAATTGCAAGTGCCAAACACCATGCCCGAGAATGCACTAAGATTTCGTAAAAAAATGCAGACCTGAATTTTCCGTTTTTGGTTTCCAAATTCCCTCATGCTACGTTCCAAATAAAAATCGTCTGAAGATATTTTGCCTTGCCATGACAGAGAAAAGTGATGGCGTGTTGCATTTTCTCATATATACATTTTTACGGAATTAGTTATCGGTGTTGTAAAGCAAGTTACTGTCACACAGGGTTACAAAGTTTTTAGTTCAACTCGTCGCAGATTTGCAAAGCTACATTTTAAAAACTGAGTCTGACCTTTTTCCCGAAAAATTTCTATTTCTCATAACTATATTTATCTAAATTTCGTGAAAACAATGACAACTTTGCGTTTCTCTGAAGGTATAAATTGAAAGTTTATAGTACAACACACAATAACAATATGTTTGACCTGTAAATTTCAATAGCATAAAAAAATTCCTTTTAAAGCAGAAAACGTTGGATTTGTCCCTTTATGGCTTCGTTCTCCTTTCAATTACATACCTGAAGTGAACTTTGTAGCAGTAAACAGTTTTTTTGTGCAACGTTGTATGAGGTAAAGAGTCTTCTCTATTTTAGTTCAAAAATAAATGCCAGGTCTGTCAACATGGGGCCTTTCAAATCCTGTGACATCCGTATCGGCAAATCAAGTGATAATCTGTTTGTCTTAGTCAAACGCGATACAAAAAAACGTAAAAACGGAAGACGAACCAGCCCATTCACGTGAAACCATGTTGGAATATATACTAAAAATGTAGGCTGTTTGTTGACGGCCATAATTTATGCTGTCTTAAATCTGGAAGTATTTTCCATAGGAATATTCATTAAGGACTATTTCAAATCGGGTGTCAACTTGCGCTGCTTTATTCATTCGGTTTTTGAATAAAACATTTTTCCTGTAACTTTACTTTCTGACTTAGCCTACGCATTTACAATGATTGTTTCGCGTTTCCCGAATTTGCGCCTTTCTAGGAAAATGAATATTTTTGATGACGTAATATAAATAAATAAACGAAAATATGCCTTTTTGAAACAGAACGCAGCATGGCATGATTTTGCGAAATAGGCTATTTCATGTGGAATTCATGAGCTTTTATGTGATAAGGAATCGACTGTCCCTTTGCAGTTAGGTGAAATATAAGGAAAAGCCTACAGCTTACAACGAGATGACACTGGAGTACTAAATTTGCTGTCCATCATTTCTTAAAGTTTTAGAAGGCTAGCGAATTTTGAGAGCATCTTCTTTTGAGATTCACTAATAACATCGATTACCACGGCATTTACCGACATCGAGAGGACAGAAGGATGCCACTCATTTCAAGCTCTTATAAGAATTATGTTTCTTGTAAGGCATACAATCAAATTCTAATCCCCTGACGGTACCTCTGTTTGCCATCTGTTTTTATTCAGGAATATTGATACTGCCCTCTGCAGAAGGCAAAACTGAATTTTTAAATGCAGGCAATAACAAACAATCTGCAGTTGAATGAGCTTTTTATTTAGTCTGGACAGGACCGCACCTACCAGATCCTTCAATGTTTTATACGTAAAACGTAATAACTTTTAGCCATTAATCCATAATCATCGATAAACTAACTCCATATCGCTTCTTAATTTCTAGTACTCTTCATTTTCATTGGTTATAGGGAGGAAAACTTTATGACTTACGTGTGCTTTTGCAATATCTGACTAATTTAATAATTTTCTCGTTTGCAATACTGACATTTATTTGAACAATAATTTTCTGTATTTGATGCAGCATTAACTTTCAACCTTACTTCTGTTTTATCCAGAATAAGTTTTCCCCATCCCGTTTTGACAAGGTGTGCCACACCGCTTAATTGTGGAGCTACATATGTGGCATTATGAAATTCATACCCGTTGTCTTCTACGAAAGGCGAAATGTCCTAAAACAAAGTCATTGTTGAATGAACTTAGGTTAAAGGCATCTCACAAACAATCTGAATTTCTGCCCGCACACACACGGACACTTTGTGTCTAGTAAAAAAAAAGTTCAGCAAACCGATATGTGCCGAAATCAGTTGTCAACTGCATGATGCGCTTGTAATGACTCCTCTGTTGGAAAATAGACCCACTGGATACTTCACCTACGGGAGCGTCTTAGTCATTAGGAATCTGCTGCATGCGCAGCCAATGTAACTTCGGCGTTGGGAGTCGCAATCCGTGGCCTGCTATATCGATGAATAATTTAATTATTATCAGTTGATTTTAAGGTTCTATTTCCATGTTTTTGACATACAGCACGTGACTGAACTCATGAAAAATATCGATTTTAACGTAAGGTTGATAATCACTCGCAAAATGGCATCATCACATGTACCAAAGCTTTAAAATATTATTGAACAACCTTAAGCAAATTTTTAACCTAAAGGAAATGTGAGAATTTATATAATTTTGTTGAGAAACACTAGCTTTTTATAGAAAATGCAAATAATAGAAACAAAGTAAATCGAGGTAAATGTGAAAAAAAATAAATATAATTTTAAAGTAAAAGCGGAAGCATAAAATTTGTGCATGTTAAAAAAATATCGTTTCGTCAAACTGCCTTAAAATACCAGTGCATGTTTCACGATATTCACTGTTTTCAATCGATTGGTCAGAATTTATATCAATTTCCGTGTTTATAAAAACCTTCAAAACAAGATATGGCATAAAAGCATTTTCCAAAGTACCCCGATTTTGGATCTTCCTTCACACGGAGAATGCGTTTCGCGTTATATTTTTAAATTCATCCAAAAAAGAAAACTAGTTGTCAAAAAATAAAAGCCAACAAATAACGTAACAATTAATTTGCCAAAGATCGGGTTATAACGTTTAATAATAATTTACCCGTTTTAAAAGCGTGTTAATAATACGAGTCCGTGATTAAAATATGTAGACTAAATTTTTTCAAGGTTTAATTCAAGGTTACAATTTCGACGTTTAATCTTTTTTGTCACTTCCTAAAAATAAGTGAAAAAATTTCGGCTGAAAGTAAATAAACTCACTTTTCGATTTATATTTTATCGTTTTATGCTTCACGTGTTTACTTTAATGTGCTATTCTTAGACTGCAAATACACGACAGAGGTACCAAATATATATTTTTTGAAAAGGCTGACGTTCTGTCCATTGCGTTTCTTAATTCCGAATAAGCGGGAACTATATTTTGCACAAAGTAAAGTTATCGCAAACCACCAATTTAACATAGGAGGTTCCATATTCTATCTCCACAGTATCCTGTACATTTTTGTTAGCCGTCTTCATTTCAAACTCTTGCCTTTTTTTCTTTAATTTGGAAGATTGATGTAGTGTTCTATGGCTTAAAGCTTTCTGAGCATTAAATCGAGTAAGCAAATCAAAATAAAGTGACCAAATATACGTTAAACTAATGACTAAACTTTTAATCACACTTCATGATTTACGTCATCTTCTATCTAAGATGTGGATAAAGCTTCCACATCTGGTATAAGGAGATTAACGTCAGTGATTATTGTTCCAAGTTAAGTTTATCATAACGTCCACAATTTCAATAAAAAGCTCAGCAGTTGAAAATGTATCTAAAGATATAACAAAGTTCTTCTTGATAATATGTGCTTCATTGCTATTGAATCTGATGTTCAATTAAGGAAACGCACCTGAACAAGATGAAAAGTTTGAGACTTACCATAAAATATGTACAGTAGGTGTCCTCTCATTTTGGAATGGTTACTGAAGAAGGTGTGAAGAATGAGGTATCCTGCAGAATAATCCTAGGATATTTCAATCAAAGCAGGATTCAGGCAGTGGAGCAATGGTACTCACGACTGCTTAAAATAATCACAATTGGTTAATTATGCGCAAATGATGATTTTTAATTTTTTCACATTGAGCTTCGGTGCCCTTGTTAATTCAAATATATTCTCCAGAAAAATGTATTCAAGTATTCTTTCTTTTCCTCTTCCGATTGATAACTATGTCATCTTGAAAAGTTTTATGTTATAAAATGGAATTGTCTCTTGATGGGAAAACCTTTTGCATTTGCTGATTAATATTGACCATGATCGGTCGTTGCGTGCATTCTGTTGGATGAAAAGGAGATATTTGTCAACATTATTAGGAAGAGGTCAAAAAGGGCTCAGTAACGCTTGCCATGGATGAGCAAAATGTTGTATACTTGAGAAGCATCATAAATAAAGACACAGATATGTTGATTTATATAATAATATTTCACAATCTTATAGTTATAAACATTTTTACAACTGAAATATACCCTTTTTGCATGTAAAACATGTTAAGATGATATACGTATCTGCCAAATGAGTATACTGTGTAAACATATCGTATTATATGTTTCTTTTATAATATATTTGAATTTTTAAGGGCCATGAAATTAAATGACAACAATTTATATTACTTAACAATTCATTTCTACTGAGTGTAGTTTTGCAGGCGAAGGCACACTGTCTTGAACTCTGTTTACGAGTTGTATACCTCTAATTTATGCACAAAAGATGTCAGCTTGTTTTTCGGGCAACTGCCTCCTGCAATATTTCGTTTAAATATACTCAAAAAACTACGCTCATTAGGTTTCGATTTCGCCTGATGAGATCGGGACATTTCTATATTTGGTCATACCAAGTAAGGGTGCCTAAAGGGGGTTATTGTTTTTAATTGTTATTTACACCAGAAAACAGTTAATTCATCAATCCCACCGTGAAGTGTATGTGAAGGAAGTTGCATTTTGATGGAAGATCCTATCAGCATCTGCAGTTTTTACTATCTGTGAACACCCAGTCAGATGCGAAAGACCATTGGCAGTCTACATGTGAGAAATAGGTTAAAGGCGCTAGAGGCAATTTAATCCAATCCAAAGGCGACTTATTTGGTTTAAAAATTGTTTCTCCTAAGGTAAATTTTGTAAGGTTTAGACTGCATGACACTGATATAACTCAGGTCATAAATAACCTGTAGCAAAATATAAAAAACATTTTTCTCAATGAAGACCCATAAATAAGTAAAATTTAACGCATGCTTAAAACACAAATGTAGCTATTTTATCCTATTGAGAGTTTTTGTTCCATTTTTTACATATGCTGTCTATAGCGCTTATTACATCTTAGCACTTATATGTGCCATATTTGCTGATAACAGTAAGCACACTTTGGCTAAAACAGTAGCGCTCGATGACCTGCGGATTTCTAAATGTAAACCTTACACATCGACGTCTATGAATACCAGCCGAGCAGCGAAATGTATCCTTACAATAAGTTGATGAGAAATGAAAATGTTCTTTGATAAACCCAAACGCACGTTAACAATAAAATCATTCTTGAAAAAAAACATTTCTGCAGAACAAACAGATAAAATAAATATTTTAATTTGTCAATTGTTTTGAACAAAATGTTTGTCCTTTAAAAATATGAAATAAGTGACCACTTTGAACTACAAATACAATAGGTCATCCCAACTCAAGTCAACAAGAATAGCTGGCAAATGTCTTTATTAAAAATTATCCCACTCCAATGGAGTTATTGTTCCTCAGTTTTGCTTCAAAATACAAAGTATATCCATCTCCTTTTAAAGAATTATGCATTTTTGGCCAGGTCCTGGGAAAATTTACCATTCGAAACACAAAATTGTCAAACTATGGTCAATCACAATTAATGTTGAGTTTTAAAAAGCTAAAAATACTTTGCTAAACAAAGGAAAAATTAAATAGTTATTTGGTATTATAAATCAACAATGTCGGATTTACAGAGAATGAATGTTTTATTGGTTTTTGAATGCGGTCAAGCTATACATCTTCAGCTCAGATCTCGGATTTAAAATAAACTGATTGTTGACAATATCAGATGCAAAACGCGCAATGTGCAATAACAAAAGGACCTCCTTAAATAGAGAAGCATTTGTGCAAAAATGCCTTTCAATTTGACTCCACGGGTATAAGGGCTTAAGTGGTGTTTTCTTGGTTCTCAGTTTTCTACAATAAAGGTTTGATTTTATATCTGGACAAGAACGTGTTCTTATAGATAACAGCGAAAATTGAATATATCACCCGTAAGCCTTCAGTTAACTAGTGCATTTAAAACAATTGCTGCAGGACACTCTCAGGATATTTTCCAAACCAGGTCCTGCCAGATTTCTAACAACAACCTTCTTGGTTAGGCGGGAAACAGCACATTGGGCAAAGTACCGCTCGTACTAGCAGCCTATTCTAATTGACGGAAGCCCAAAATATGCACACACGCGAACTGGGACTTGGGCGGATTTGTTATAAATCGGTGGCAAGCAAACAATTTGAGATGCTCTAAGAGTATTCTTTGTAAACCCTCACATTGTGCAAATGTTATCTGGAAGATGTCTTCGAGAACGCGCACTCTAACTATAATTGGACATCGAAATAACATCCCCGTGCGAATTAAACACGTTACCTCCTTGATCATCATAGTATTTTAATATTCTACCTCCCCTTATATCCATTCGACGACAGTTGGACCGTTGTAGTCCGACGAGGTCCACCGTATGCTCCACGGAAGGGTGGTGCAGGGACAATGAATTGCGCGTGATTTAGTTTAAAGTGAAAGTAAACTTGCGCTCCATCTACTGCACTCTCTCCTCCTCTCCCACCTGAACCCGGTGTCATGCCAGAGTCAAGCAGAACGGACATGTTTAGAGGACGCAGGTGGCTGGCGCAGCCGGAGCCACCCCTCGGCGTGCCACCACACCACCATGTTTGGCATTCGTTATGGGAGCGCAACCCAAATAACGCCTGCCGTGCCGTGATGTGGCCCCCATGTGGCCCTCCCGTATATCCATTCACTGAGCTTTACCTCACCTGTAGTCCATGAGTAGGAATAAATTCAAGCGCAAGTTGATTCCTAGGCATCACCCTCCGTAACGCAGTGACGTAGGTTGAGAAAACTGCACTTATTTTCATCTCTTCTTATTAATTGGGCACAGTCATCACTGTCTGAGGAAAGCTTCTGAAATATTCTTTTTGGATATCTCAGCCCCAGTGTTTTTATCAGTGCCAAGCAGGTGGACCTACACAAAGTCGGAGATTTACCTAGTGACGTCAAATTACAAGCAAGGTGCGTTGATGTTAAAATAACAAGTTAAGCTACGTGCAGGCCGCACGCAATCTTTTTGCTTAAAGTACACCTAGATAAATGAGAAGACAATTTAAAAAAATACAATTCCTTTTTAGCCGACCTCCCATGTGTCTAATGATTCCATCATTCCCAAGAAAAATGGCTTGTTTGGGCCACCATTTCAATAAAGCTGAATCTTAACGGTTTTTTTTGATGCAACAGTAGTTACATTTTAACTTGAAGTGTTTTGTGTCATCGTTAATTTTGTCTGTTGCCTTGCTTTAATAGCTTTGCAACTATAGATCTCAAGAGGTTTTCGGCTAAAGCATATTCCGTCAAACACCACAAAGACTCCGAAAATTCCGAGATAAAGCTAAATACATTTTGCAATGTCAAACCTTTTTTAGGTCTACGTGCCACGTATTTACAGTAAGTGACGAAATTCATTAAATCTCTGGGTAGAAATTTATACTTAGCAGTATGTTGTGCATAAGGCACTACTATTCTTTTTAATGAAATTCATTCAAGACACTGAAACCATTTTTCTAATAAAATTGTTTTTTCAATTACATTTTGCCAATAAAAATCAGTCGATTTTACCTTAAATGTTTAATTCGATTGCTCGAGTAAGTTTTTGTTACCTTAGACACCATAGACCAATAAAGTAAACCATCGAATATCATGGAGTTCACGTTCCGAGATCCCAGTAAAATTCACATTTCAGCGCTGTGGTATATAAATATATTATAGTAATACCCCGTGAATTTATGTATAGCTAAAGCGTATTAATCCCTTCGCACACTTGTACACATCAGTCATATTTGCAGTACTCTGATAGGCACTTCCTGTGGCGTACAGTTAAATAGACGTAAGAAGATAACAAATATGCAAAATCCCTCCACACATCAACAACAACAAGGCAACAAAAACCAAACCGCAACGAGTCAAGGGAATACTTTTTGGTATTTATTTGTGCTTGATACTGTACAAAAACATTAATATATGTATCAAAAGTGTACGCTTATGCCCTTTCAACGTCATCACGTCTGACGCAACTTCTGTCATAATCAGATAAGGTTCGTAAGAAGAACGGTTGATTCCTTAGAACAGTAACACACCGAAACGTACATAGGACTGTCCCTGAAAAGAGTAGTTTTGAAAACATTCGTGAAACTGCATAAGGTACACCTTTTTTCTGTTAACCAGCGGAATGAAATCTTTCAGTGGACTTAAATTTAAAACAGGAGAGTTTACCACCTTTAACTTCCCAGATAGCATTTAACCTGCTTTTATCATGAATCTACTTTCCAGGGAAGATTTATAAATTTCCCGTGCGCAAAATCTTTTCTTGCGCTTTCAATTGCAAATTTACCGAAACATCCAGTTTGGGTCTACGTATGCTAAAATGAATAAATTCGCCTAGTTTCTCTTCTGATTTCGATGAAATTTTTTATTTTGGGAAACCTGAATTGAAAAAGATGGCAGCTTTCCATTTTATTGTTTTACTCTTTTCTCAAAGATTCACTCGAATTAGTTGGCACATCTAATTCATTCTAGGTCGTGTTTACTTCTCCACTGACTAACTGGTCAGACATCCATTTTACGAATTACTAGTGCATTTTTGCTGTACATCTGGTAGTAAGTAGTCCACACATGGAGCAATGAGTTGAACATTAGGTGCTGTTTATTGCGTGCACAGCTCTGCTGCCATATGCCATATTGAATGCGTCGAAAAACATCTTTACAAGTATATTTCACAAGTATTTTGGCAAGCAGGAATAAAAACGACAAAATCATGCATATTTTTAAGTCCTGGATTTATTTAGGTAACATTAGAATTTTAACCACTTGGCCAACTAATGCTGCTAAGGGAGTGGTCCGGTGTTATTAAACAAATGTGGCCTCTTGAGGATTAATGCCGAAAGTGTGACCTTGCGTACAAATAAAAACACCACTTCCTAAAGAGAGGTCAGTGCTGATAGGCCTTACAACAGAACATTAAAAATATAGCCCTTTTACTGAGAATGGATTGTTTACGGAAATATACATCCCAATGGGAAGCAACTGCACACAGTTTTATCTGGGCCTTCGCTTGTAGGATTAAGTCTACAGTGAAACCAAAAAATGGAATGTGTTTTACTAAATGGTAATATACCAAATGTATATAAAAGCAAAAACGACCAATCATAGCACTTCAAAGAGTGATAATTCAGGAAAAAATTGAAGCAACCTCTACGTATGGAGCTCTCAATGAAAAAATATTGGCTTTCATCTGGATGAAAGGAGCGAGTCGCACCCCAACAAATCGCAAATACAAGTGAAAGGGCGAATCCCAGGAAGTAATTAAAAGAAGACCCGGTCTCTAAAACAAGAAATTTAATTGGCCTGATGTTTTGAATTCATGCTCAAATCTATCATCAGAGATATCATCAGATACGTGCCGTAGCCGTTGCGATAACTGGCCCAAGCTAATTTTTCCAATAAATTGAAACTTTAAAAAACATAGTTTTAGATTCGCTATATATTTTTTAGAATGTTCATGCAAATACCATATATTTACCATTCATTGACATAGCTTAACATCCATAATTTCTTCCTTCTCATTAAAAGTAGTAAATCGTGATTTCAACTTGTTAGTGAAAGCCACTGACGTGTAAGTTAAATTCAGACTATAATTGTGAGAGTGGTTTGTTCCGTTTAAAAACGAAGATAAACTCATTTTAAACCTTTCGAAACACGTTTATGTCTAAGTTCGGTATCTACTTTCAAGCCGACATAAAGCTTTTCCTGATATTTTACCAGGTTAAGAAGAATGCATGATCAGACTAGAGTACAATACTGGCGAAAAAGATACTGAGATATAATTATAGGATTGGAAGCTCTTACATACTTTTCCAATAAACAATTCGAACAAAACTTTTCTTTAAACAAGGTCGTTTGACTATGTTTTGATTGCGCTACCTATCAAAATAAAACCACCAATTTAAATGCTTTACTTTGAAGTTAACTAAAAGATGAAAAAGCAGCAAATTCCGAAACTTATTAATGACCAGTATACAACTCGTTATATAAACCAAGGGTTTTTTTAATACTTTGTGCCTTTTACAGCTATTTAGCTGGCCCACAATCAACTTATACGCCCTAAGCGCGATGGACGCATGATTTAAATTCACTGTATACCCTAGTTTACCTTGTCCTTGAAACGCAGATAATTATGCAATAACCTCAGTTGGCCACTGTTTCTTCAATAAGAAACCGGAGCCTGGAGCTTGCCCATTTTACCTCTTAATTATATAATCCTGGTCTTTCCTGGGTTGTTAAATGTTACTCGGCTGCCAGAAAAGGCAAATTAGTAAAAAAACTAAATTTCACGTTGGATACGATCAAAATGACTGACACAGCATTAACAGTATTACCAGAATAACGAGGATTGAGGATCGGCAAACTGAGTGCCTGATAAAATGTCGTAAAGCTTGCTGGAAACATTGTTCTTTATAAATCCTTAAATTCCAGTAGGGAGGTCACTTGCACCTAGTGTCCTCTAGATCTGGGAAACGCGCCTGAAAACGTAATCATAAAATGACATAACAGACAATAAGAACCAAGACAAGCGTGACCATTTATGGTTCATTTATGTCCATAAGTAAGTAAGAACCAACTACAGCCGTTGCAGTAACTGAGTCAACCATTCTAACGATCTACTGCGCCACGGGGTCGCTGTCATGTCCGTTTTGATAGGTTTTATTCGCAATAATAGATAGGCGCTCACCGATGGTTTACGGAACTGACTCGTCTCGTTATGTTTGAGATTCACAACGACACTCAGTTATTTTCTGGAAAAACACAAATTCGCTTAAAGGATTACCATAAATTTTGCGGCTTTCACTGCCACCAATCATTTTTTTCATACCCATCCTAATGAGAAATATAATAATAAAGCATTTTTTAATGGTGAGCAACAGGAATTCAAGAATTTTACTTTTTTATCGGCGTGGCACAATCCAAAAACAAGAGCTATCGATGGCTAGGTAACGTGACGCTGGTCTAATAATTCCCATTGGTGGCTAAGGAGACATGTGACTTGAGCTTGCATGAACTTCAGGGTGGTGCGCAAGCGTAAACTTTAACGTCACTATCCTCAATAGGGAAGGCTTGAGAAAAATTGCGTTCAATCGAGTGAAATATTCAGACATATTTGTACTTCATGTGTTTAATTAATTGTCATAACTCCTGCATCAAAGTGTCACATCTGAGATAAGTGACCACTACAAATGTAGGGGCAACACCTTTTTGTCAAGCAGACTGAGTGAAGACAACATATTTTTCCCTATAAAGCTGCCCACAGCGCTTATGTCCGGAGCTTGTAAAATACTGTCTCGTCATAAATGGTCACATAAACTATAAATTCCGCCAATTGACGTTCAACGGCTGTCACTACGCTGTATTACGCTGCTTTGCGGATAGTTACTTATCATGGCTGTTCCTGTAGATGACGTTTTCGGACTTCTGACTGAGTAACGACGAGCGTACGACAGAGTGACTTTATCATTTGTTCAATAAAGTTAGCTCTACTGCTTTGGAGTTAAACTCACTATGTCGCCTGAGTTAACAATAAGATTGTAAGCTAAAGGCTTGGTTAAATGCGGTGCCTCTCAGGAATTCTTGCTTCGGTATACAACACCAGAGAATACATCCCCGTGCCACAGATGCAGACTTTCGGCATATAAAAGTGCAAACATGCTTTCGTGGAGGTTGAATTTACAGGGTATGAGCCTCGTCGAAACGAATGCATTAACTATAATGGAATACAAATACTGTGCATAATGCGATAGATAGTAATGTATTTATACAGTCATGTATCCGTGTTACTCTAACTAATATTTTTTCATCGTAGGAATGGCACTCGCGAATCAGGTTTCCCCGTTCTGTCGTGCCTTACGAGACACTCTACGCCATCACAGGCTGTTGCCTACGGCGTCATGCACAGGAATGTGAACCAAATAATATCATATAAAGGCCATATATAATGGTATCGTTTCTCTTAGTTTTAGTATGCACAAATTTAGCAGTAATCTGGGGGCAAACCTTATGCAAATAAAATGAAATTATCAATAAAACAGACCCAGATCAAAGGGCTCTCATAAGATACCCAAAGAGTCGACTCGGACAGCCATAAAAAGGGCACCTAAGCTACCCATTCGTATAGAGGCCAGTAAAGTGTTTTTGGGCATTCCAAGGCGACAGTTTTACAGCATATGGGGTTAGGAAATCATTCACACAAACATATTAGGTGAGCTTGACCATACAACTTCGCCAGGCAATTTAGTATGAATAAGTGCACGTATGAAAGTGTAAAATTTATGTTTCTGCACGAAAACTGAGGCATAAACGCGTTATTGCTGCATTTGAACGGTGTTGCATGTGCATTATTCTAAAAACTGGCGCTGGTGCATATGCTTTGCACGCTTTCAAGATTTTGAACGATTCTTTTCTCAAACACAGTTATATCCCTCAACTATCTCATCAACCGTTTGTCAGGCAAGGTGCGTTGTTTGGTGAGGAGAAACGCACTGCAGTGGTCATTGGTGAATTGGCTCGCTGAGGTTTGAAGGCCAAAACAGTACAAAATGCCGCCAAAATAGGAAATTTAAGTTGGATTTTCCTGTTTTTTTTAAATTTCGGGCACAAAAGCCGCAAGGTCAGCATTTAGTAGATAGGCGATTTACTAAGCGCTCTTTGTGTCTTTGTTACAGACATCAAGGGCTGAAAGAAGCGAACGGGCTAGTTTCAGGAAGTAGCTCAGAAAAAAAGAGGTAATCATTGGTTATCGGGACTGCAGTTGATCAATAAGCGCAATGATCTCGCGGCTCCGTTTTCTGTGTTGCGATTTTGTCTGGTCAAATTTACAAGCCACGCAAGGAGGATGTGTGTAACCAGTAGTCCCGGTGACATCGAGTCAAATGGTCAAGTTATTTTTATCCACAGGAATCGACAGCGGTGATGAAATCATGGCCATAAACGAGTTGGGTATGGACCAAGAAGCAATCATCGCATCAACTATAAAACCCCAGTGACGAACACGGGGACTACCAGCGATAGTAGGCCTGTGGTTGCCTGGCAACCACGCCCTGTAAATACTGCGCAACTTGTGCCCCAAGTACCCTTTTCTGCAACTGTCTCAGATGATGAGTTCAAGAGAGAATCTGAAACGTCAGGCCAATAAACACTATCTTCTAGTGATCACCCTTCTATCTAGTGATCTTCTAGTGATCTACTAGTGATCACCCCTTCTATCTTCTAGTGAGCACCCCTTCTTCTTCTAGTAATCTTCGAGTGATCTTCTAGTGATCTTCTAGTGATCACCCCTTCTATCTTCTAGTGATCACCCGTTCTTCTTCTAGTGATCTTCTAGTGATCACCCCTTCTATCTTCTAGTGATCACCCGTTCTTCTTCTAGTGATCATCTAGTGATCTTCTAGTGATCACCCCTTCTATCTTATAGTGCTCACCCCTTCTTTTTCTAGTTATCTTCTAGTGATCTTTTAGTGATCACCCATTCTATCTTCTAGTGATTACCCTTTCTTCTTCTAAGGCAGAACGTAGTTTGGAGAGGGGTGTCCTTTTCTAGAAAGTAATGAAATTCAGGACGGACGAAAATATGAAGATGAGGCATAAGAAACGTTCATTGATCAGGATTCATGCCAAGCTGTTAACGCAACCTCATAAGTTTTAGGAGTTGATCGACCCACTGCTGCCAGAGACAAACAGGCACTCGTTATTGTAAATAACAAAAGAATTCGGCTGCCACATGAATTGACTGTTTGAAAACAAGAAAGTTGGAAACCCACACGTGAATTATGGTTTTGAAGATACTCAGTGTTGTTTGAATTGTGACTGGTGATGGAACGTAGATTTGTTCACATAATCACAAGCTGTGAAAAAACCCTGGCTGATACCAGGCCAAGCATCAACATTGAGGCATTTCAGAAAACATGGTGCTGTGTGTGCGAAGAGGAAAAAGGGATGGTGTACTAGGAGTTGCTGAAACCAGTAGAAAGATTGACTTTTAAAAGAAAAAAACAAAATGTTATGCTGAATTACCAATGAGCGAAATATGGGAACGTGGGTGTATTTTTTGCAACAGAAAAATGATCGGCAAAGAGGTTAGCCAGAAATGGGAGTTACGAAATTATTTTATCGGGTGCGCGCACATCGAATAGGCAGCGGAAACAGCAGCAATTCATGGTTGGACACAAGAATAGGAATGCCTTCTGGTAAATCTTCCGGGGCACCTATTCCCATGTCCTAACCTCATAAGCATATATCTACCAATAAGCATAAGTCTGCATTCGTTGATGAATGATCACCGACGTTAAAAGAACTCGCTTGTCCCTTTCTGCGTTGAGGCCCATTCTCGAGCACCACTAGCAGCCACACTGCGGTTAGTAGTAGAAGAGGCAGATGAATAATGCGACAAAGACAAGGAAACTGGAATAATCGTTTCTGGCACAATAGCCGTTATCAGCCATTCATAGCAAACCTTGGGTGGTGTTCAACTCGAGGGATTCAACCGTGAACTCTTAATCAGAAATCTAACGCGTTAAACAGTGAATTATGGGCTCGTTGTCATGCCGAACCCAAGCGAGACAGCTGTAAGGAATTTTATTACTGGGCCTCATTGAAATGAAGAGCCAATAGCTGAGACGCAGGCTTCCACCTTCTAGACAGCGAAATATAGTTTTGTGTTGATTATCAAAGCGCATGGAGTCCAGTGTTCAATCGAATTTTGCATAATCATCCGAATCGGGAAAAAATATGCAGGCAAATTCATATTTGAAAGTGATAATACAGATACATTTGAAAATTATTGGGACTCTAAGGGTAATTTAAAAGGAAGTGGCGATAAAGGAACCCAAATGCTGATTAAAAAAGCTGCATTTTGCATTATGATAACACGCTGGCTCATATGGCTAGGCATCACCAGAATAAATGGTCAAAAAATATTCAAAGGCATTTAATTTGGGTACTTATATCCATTTATCTCAAATTTTAAGACCCCATGTAAGCTACAGGAAACATTAATAATATGCAACCAATAGGAAACCCACACTGGCTGCGTTAAAATCAAGCACGTTATTAGATGAATATAAAGTTTAGTGAGGTGGGCATTTATTTGAATAAATTAAAAATTACGCAAAAATGGGTTTTACGCACCTTATTTGGTATTAAATTAAAGTTGAATGATTTTGAGAACAGGATTTTGTCATGAGATTTTGATAGCAAACCGGTGACTGCATCACAAACATCAAAACACAATAATCATATTTTAATATTTTGTACAAGTTATGGTGTTCTGAGGAGGTTCAGTCTAATCAATCTTGTCAGACATTTTTCTTAGTTGGCGGTATTTACTTGGATTGATTACCTGATATGTACCTGGTTGGTAAATGGTTCGGGACATAGCCACTGGCAACTAGCATCAAACCAGTTTTATCTTAAATTTTAAAATATCGTCTTAGCAATGGATTCGCGTGCTCAAAAGATAAAAGACCTTATGGGAATTTTTTTATATATGCCAACATTTCTATTGTACTGGTGCTTGGTATTTATTTAACCCTCCATGTTTCCTGTACTTTGCTTTTTTACTGAAAATATATGCAGATTGGTATGCAATGATCGATATCTGCGTTAAAATACAGGCTTTTATTTCTATATGATGCATAGAGGACGCCTCCATTGCTTCTACTTAACTTGATTGCTTTACCGCCAACTCTTCTACGTGGTTGTACCTCGTGTTTGCAGTTTGCCCTCTAAAAGGAATAATTTGGTAAGAATAAATTAGATTCTACTGCTTTACTCAGGTTCGCAGTTTTCCTGAAAATCCCTGATCCCAGTCTCGAAGGCCTTTTGCAACCAACTTGTTCAAATCTGTTTCGAACAATTAACTTCCTCAATTTAATCGATTGCTCTCCGTTTTAACCCTTGCACGCTATTCCCACAATGAACGCGAGTAGCTTTCGAAGTTCACCCCATAAAGGTACTTGTGATAATCATATTTCTAATGTTGCTATTTGAAACCGGCTATTTTTTTGAATTTTTAACGCATGCTAGCGCTTGCAAGTGGACACTATTTAAACTAGAAAAAATACTGCGAACGATAACTGGACCAGATACTTTCTTTGATTGAATATCTCCGCATAATATTAAACCTGGTTTATAAAATCTTCTACTTCATTTGCACACTTCAGTATAACATTGAAAGAGTGAAGAACAACACCCTCGTAAAATGGATTGCAAGCATATTTTAGAACTAAAGGCCTCAAAAATCTGAAAGTTGACAGACAACCGACCAGCCAAAAAGTTCAAGAAGAAAAAATTTGCAAGTTGATGCTTAGCTAGGAGCATGAAATATCAGATTAAGTAATCCGAACAATTTTGAAATTTCGCGGAATAAATCCCAGTGCAAATGCAATTTTTCCTAAAATTTATCCACAAACCTCGATGTATATTTTTTTTTAAAGAATCAAAAGTAGAAATAATTATCCTAAGCGCATTTCTTTTATTTGATGATAATTGATATGACATTTTTACTTATTCGAGCAATGCTTTTGCTGGCTGACGCATTTTGTACTGCCATTACTATGCCAATAAATATCTTCGAGCACTAAAAAATCATGAACTCCAAATGGGGTGGCTTTAGATATTCTGCTACATTTCGATTCGCCACTTGCATCCATTGCAATATTTTTAATTGTTGGAGTTGCGAGAATTCCCGACAAAGGATTCAAAAGACCAGTAAACGAGCATACGCGTGCTCTCGATAAATTCACATCAACCCAGTAAATTTAAATGGGAATGGGGTTCGAGCTAAAACATACGATTAATAATGTTCGGCTCGTCATAAAAGTGAGTCGTGTGAATAGGTGAGTGGCGATTAGAGACAGTTGGTTAAGCCGCATTCAGGTACTGGTGCAGCCGTGCACTGGTAGCAGAGGGGAGAGGAGACAGCGTGGAGTAAATTTCATTAAGCCATCGTTGGTCAAGCAAAGCGTGGAGCTTGTAGCAGGTTCTTTTGTGCACAAAAGACCGGCTTGTTTAATTTAATGGCGGTGGCTTCTGCTGTTGCTAGCAGCCATTGACCCAGTGGCTTGGGGTAGTTTGTTGGCACCTTATAAATCACACGGAAGGCTTCATTAGGTTCCCAATGATGCTCGGAATCAACCCTGTATGCAAGAACAGCGCTGTTTGCTTTACTTTTGGATATGCGCCGACTCGTGCGACCAATAGAACCTGCTCCACAGGAGCAAGTAAATGAGTAGATGCACATGGAGATGGTCTGAGCTAGCAATCTATCCTTACCTTCGTTTAAAACTTGGTTGGTTGTGAATAATATCCAAGCTTTTTAATTTTTTTAGATTTAGAATTAACATAAGCATTTCACATTTCCTTATATTTATCTGGGAAGGCTCGCAAAGTAACCTTACGCCGAATTCTCGGAAGAATACGTACTCCCATGTTTACAAACCCAACCTTTAAACATGACGTCCCTAGAATTGATCATAAGGCCACCTTTGTTAGAAAAATGTCCTATTGACGTGTATAATCTATTGATTTATATGAAAATAATGGCACTTATATTAAGCAAAAACCAAGAATGGTTTGAATATCTTTTCCTTTCAATTGGCTATGCTAAAATATCTCACTCCAAACTGTGTCTTATTTGCGTAACCAGTGAGGTGAAACTATATTTTTCGAAGCTTATTTGAACTTGCTTTTAACGCAGTTTCTGGAAATTCTCTTGGATATTTAAAATGCAAATGCTTTTCGTTTTTGTATTAGAGAAACGCGTGGGTACTCCGTAGTCCCATTTCCGATCATTTGAAAAAAATCTATTCTAGCAAATTTCAATGGTCACTATAACCAAAATGTACACATTTGCGTCAGTGGTTTGCTCTTTCATGGGCATTCAAAAATAATACGTCAACAACTTTGAAAATTATCTTGCTGGTGTTGTTTACCAAGAAACTGTTTGCAATTAATAGTTTTTTACTGTCGATGAGACCCTTCCATGGTGTAAAATTATTTTGCATCTCACAATTTATTTTCCTTTCTCGTAAAAGCCTACATTTTGTATGTGCTGGCATAATGCATCTCAAATCCAAAAATCTATCGAGTACCTGCTGGTTATGCCTATTCGAAATAAAGAAAAACGCTGGAAAATATATATTCTGGTATGAACATGATTACAGGTATTCAGAAATTACAACTCAAATTTCCTTCACCCTCTTACAAAATAATTTTAAAAAGAGCATTGGCAAAAACGATACTTGAGGTCATTTTAGGAAAAGCAGACCTCGGAAATACCTGTTCATATTTATTGCGGTTGTGGACGTTCTATTTTTCAAACTCCTTCAACCGCTTACTCTGTCAATTGAAAAAATTATCGGGTTCCTTTCTGGAAGACACTGATAGACCCCTTTGGAATGCAATACGTGTATTGTACTAACATCTCTGAGGAGAGATCAACAGAATAAATGCAGTTTCATTAAACTAAAGTAAAATACGATGGGGCTCACTGCAATTTGCCCCTGAGACGACTTCAATGTAATTAACTAACATTTTACGAATAAGGGCCGCATTTGTTAACTTATTGATTTTGGATCGCAACCGGACTGCCAACGCAGCAGATCCGTTCTTCACGATCTCCCATCTCACTCAACAGATTGCGATAAAGTGTGAACGTATACTAAATATTTTTACTCGCAGCATATATTAGAACTCAGGACGTTTTGTTTTGTCCTGAGGTTGCAACTATGCTGCAATGCATCGCTGTATACGTTCACGCATCTGTTGAAGTGAATAATCTCTGCATCAACCAAGTGCTGAAACGTCACAAAATATTCAGTTACATTGATGTCATCTCGAAGCAAGTGCAGTATTTAAAATATCGCAGTTTAACCGAACTGCATTCCTCCGAATCGACGAAAACCTGGCTACGCATATTCAAGAAATTCGCGGTAATGGCTCAGAAAGAACGACCAATTTTCAATTGATAACGGTGAAGAAGTTTGAAAAATAGGAGCGATCCCACAACACGAACAGTATTTCCGAGGTCTGCCTAAAATGACACTCGCCAATGCTATCTTTTAGTATTTTTGAAGACGAAGGAGAACTGGTTAGCCATTTCTGAATACTGATCTGTTGCTGCAAAAATATGACGCCAGCGCTGACTCGACCGACGCAAACAGTACTCGATGAATTTTGGTTGAATACGTACTGGCGCAAAAATGGGCTTTGAACGGAAAATAAATTGTGAGGATACAAACTCGTCTCATCGACAGTAAAACGTATTACGAGCAGGGCAAGCACCGGCGAGTTGTTGACGTAATATTTTGAATGCCCGAAGAGCAAACCACTTTGACATGGTATTTGATTGCTGTGTTGATAAATTTTCAAATGATGATAGGGCTGCGTTTCTCAGCCGCAAAAGGCATTTATGTCGAGAACACAAAACTGCGTTAACGAGTTCAAACAAGCTTCGGCATGCGCTGGTTACGCAAGCGCAGTTGGTGAATGGCGAAACCGTTAACGGACGCAATATAGTGCCATTGGCTAAGCTAGCAAATCATGGGTGCTGCGTCGATAATTTTTTCACAACAAAGGTGACGCTATCGATCGTGGGGACTCTCGATTTTAAAGGTCGGGTTTGTGAAGTGCGTATTGCCGGTGCACAGAGCCTTCCCGGTATTCTGAAATCTAAAATTAAAAAAGCGGATGTACAGATTGCCAGATCTCGCTGTGCATCTACTCGTTACTTCGCTCCTCGTGAGGCCGGAGATTCAGTCGGCATATCCCCAAAGTAGAAACGAGCAGCTGTTGTAGATTACGATTCCGGTATCGTGGAACTAATGAAGCGGCTTCCTGGAGTTATGGCATTACCAAGCTTCACTGAATCAATGGCACCTTTAACAACGACGAAATACCGCCGTTAAGAATTAGGCAAAGCCGGTCTTTTGTTAACAGAGCTTTGGGGACTTTGAGGGCCCCGCTTTCCCGCCTCCCTCTTTAACTACTGCGGTGGTGCGGCCTCACCGATACCTGGTCAAATAACCGTATACAATCGCCGCTGCCCTGATACGCGACTCGCGCGAGGAAGCAACGGTATTAATCGTAATGTTTTCGAACCCCATTCGCACGGGTGATGAACGCGTATGGACTACTGATTCTTTTAATCGCTGTCGTGCGGCTCCAACGGTAAAAATATTGCCGTGGATATGTTGTCGGAAAACCTTGGTGTCGAATATTTATTGACGCCAAACCGTCGGCCAACGAAACGTTAACCGATAGTAAAGTATGTCGTATCATCGATAAAGAAGGTAGCGCCAGAACTAATTATTTCACTTTTGTTCTTTACTTCGCTGATAGATAATTTTCCCGGAAGCGCATTTGCTGCTGACTCGCGGTGATTACGTCTGTTCGTAACCAGCTAACGTCAGCGGCTTTTGACGGTCGACTGGTCGGCTTTCAATTTTTGAACTTCAATTGGAAATAGCGCGATCCCATTTTACGGTCTTCGATTCTTCTTTCAATGTTATAACGGTAATGCCAAATGGTAATTTTATAAACCGGGTTTATGCCCGGAGATATTCAATCCCGAAAAATGATCGGTTAAGTTCGCGGTATTTTCTGGTTTAAATAGTGTCCTTACTGGTAACATCAGCGTAGATTGAAAATTCGAAAAACCAACCCGTGACTCAGCTGGCAGCTCGTAGAAATATGATTATCCGCAATACTGTAAGGGTGAACTCGTACTGAATAACGTGCGGGATGGGCGGAACAATCATTAAGTGAGGAGTTAATTGTTCGAGAACGGGCTGAACGAGTTGTTGCGAACTTTCAGCTGCGGTAAACGATGAAGTCTAATTTGATAACACCAGATTATTCTTTTGAAGGGCAACTGAGCGATTTATTTCACGTGAAAAGTTGACGTGAAAACGTCGAGATTGAAGTGAAGCGATGAATCCTCTAATATCAGAAATAAAAAGCCGACCCACCAACGCCGAGATATCGTCATTGCATGCAATCTTATATATTTTCGATAGCGAAATTACGGAAGAACGTGGAGTTAAATAATGCCGAAGCACCGGTACAACCCGGCATATATAAAGATTTCATAAGGTGTTTATCTTGAGCACTCAAATCCATTAACTGAACGATATTTTAAAATTTGAATGAAACTGGTTTTGTGCCCCAGTTACCATTGATATGCGAACGCAAACTTCGGGTACGCTATCGATAATCAATCAGTAATGCCGCCGGCTAAGAAAATGACTCTTTCAACAGGCCGATTGCTGATTTCCTCGAGAACGCCATGGCGGCGAAATGACCGAATAACGATTGTATTGTTTTTGATGTTTGTGTTCGCGGTCACCGGTTTGTATCGAATATGCGTGATGGCAAAATCTGTTCTCAAATCATTCGTACCGAAGCCGTTTTTTGCGTGTTTGTTTATTCGGAAAATGCCCGCCTCGCTAAACTGCTGTTATCACAAATAACGTCGGCGATTTTGGCGCGTACGTGGTTTCCTATTGATTTGCGTGTTTCACTGGCAGCGCCGTGAGGATAACTGGGGCGGTTCAAATGGATAGCGCGATTAAATAACGGCTGCGGCCATTTATGCTCAACCTGACCGGCATGTTCATCGATGCGGCTTTGTCGGCGACTGATTTCGCTTCTCGCCGCTCTTCCAGAACCCGCCGCTTGAAGTCCCAATATTTTCAATATCGCAACGGTATCACTTTCAAATATGAATTTGCTTATATTTTTTCGATTCGGATGATTATCGCGAAATTCGATTGACGTAATCGACGCAGGCACCATATTTCGCTTTGTCTGAAGATGAAGCCGTCTCGGCTATTGACTCTTCGTGGTGTAATAAAATTCGCTGCAACTGTTTCGCTTCAGTTCGGCTATCACTATTCGCGTTTAACGCCCGTTAGGCCCTACGATTCGCGGTTGAATCCTCGATTGAACTTACCGCGGAAGAAATGATGACGAAAACATTATTCCGGTTTCCTTTGATGTTTAAATCGCATTATTCGTACCGCACTCTTCTACCGCAACGGTCGTGCTAGTGTTAACAAATGAACGTTCAACGAAAGACGAGCGGACTATTTTATCGTTGATCATTAAATCGGCCCGAATCTGAACTTATCGCTGATGACCGGATATAACTGAGGACCGGGACAATGAGCCTTCGGAAATTACCGAAGGCCGATACATCAATTTTGCTGATTGCCCTTCTTTGCTATTTCGTAACTCATTCTGTTTCTTTGCCGATCATTTTTCTGTTGCATCGCCCGCGATTCCCCACTTCATTTCATCGTGTACAATTCAGCATATTTGCTGTTTTTCTTTCAAGATCGATCTTCACTGATTTCGGCTTCAGTACACTAAATCCTTTCACTATTCTGCAACGCCATGTTTTCTGAAATGCTTCTCGATGTTGATGGCGACCTGTTATCGGCCGGGGGTACGCGAACCAACTGAACAAATCTTTACGTTCCTCGCCAGTCTGGTGGTATCTTCGAACCGCAATTCGTGAACAACTTCAAACGGTCGACGGCAATTCTTTGTTGATTTTACTATTCGGCGATCAACCCAACCGGTGCGTTGGCAACAGTCGATAACGCTCTTCATCTTCATATTTCGTCGTCTGTTCCCTATTGCTTTCGCCCTCTCAACGTTCTTAAGAATCTTGGAAGATAAAATGGTCGATCATATGAAGATAAACTGAAAATTTTGGAAGGCGGGTGATCGCTGAAGATCACTGAATCGCTAGAAGAACGGTAGAAAGATGAAGGTGATCACAGAATAGAGGGTGATCGCTGAAGATCGCTGAAATATAAGATTACTGAAGGGTGTATAACTAGAAGATGAAGGGGTGATCGCGAAAGATGCTGAAGATTCGCTGAATAGAGGTCGATCGCCAGAAGACTCGAATTCTCTCTTGAACTCGATAAATCTGAACGGTTGAAAAGTGCTTGAACTTTTAGGCATTGTTTACGGGGCGTGTTTGAACCTTCACGAAGACCCTACTTTATCGCTTCGGTATTCCCCGTCGATTTCATTCACTTTCGGGGTTTATAGTTGATGCGATGATTCGCGATTTACCAACTGGATTTGTGATTTCATCACCTCTGTCATTCACCGATGAATCGCGAACCATTTTCGTCACCGAACTACGCATCCTCTTTAGGTGACGTAGGCCGAACAAAATCTTTTGGCACGGAAAACGAACATCATTATGACGATCGACTTTACGGTCTGATATTGATGATTATACTTCGGCCGCCCTAATCTTGTAACAAAGACGCAGGCAGCGGTAAATCGTATCTGCAAATGCTGACCTAACGTGTAATTAAAAACGGAAAATCAACTTAAATTTCTATTTTGGCGTCATTTTACGTTTTGACGTCGAACCTCGGCAGTTTCAATGACCGCTGCGGATGGATATCTCTTAACAACGCTATCTGACTGGTGATGAACTGTCGTTTGAGAATCGTTGAAATAACTGAAGCATTCACCGGTTTTGGAGACCAATGCGTCGCAATACCGTTCAAATATAAACGGCTAACGCGTTTTGCCTCGATTTCGTGCGGCATAAATTTTTACGCTTTCGCTTCACGTGCGCTATTCATGCTAAATTGCCTGGCGAAGACCCATGGTCAGCTCACCTAACTCCATGTTTGTGTCGAACCTACTAACCCCATGTCTTTAACAAAACCGATAGCGCCCCAGGCTTAAAGCTTGCGCGGCCTCTATACGAGTAATTGTGCTTATACATGGCTGTCGGTGACTTCTTTAGTGAGAGCCTGGAAAATCTGGGTGTTTTATTGATAATTTCATTTTATTGCGCGTTGCCCCAGATGCGGTATTGCATGCTAAAACTGGAAAACGATACCGTGTATGACGCTTTTATATGTGTTATTTGGTTCACATTCATTGCTGCGCCGACGCGGCTACAATATTCTGCTCGTAGGCACGGTGCTGATTCGCGTCCTACGATGAAAAAATATTAGTTGGTAACTTTTGCGGAAACCATGTTTATTATAATCTATCACCGCATTATTTAGCTGTTCCATTATAATTGGCATTCGTTGAACTCATGCATTCAACGCCCGCAGCTGTTTACGCTGCCAATATGCATCCGCTGGCATGCTCGGTGTTATTACCGAAATTCACGAGCTTCACCGCCTCTTAACCAACGCTGGCTTCCTGACCCAACTCGGGCATGGTGGTTTAACTCCAAGCTAACGATGACAAATGTTCAAGAGTCGCTTTCTGTCATGCGCTCGTCATTACTCAGTCAGAGATCCCAGCAAACCACGAACAGCCATGTTCGTAACTGGCCGCGAAAGCGGCATAATACGGCATTGGTGACGGCGTTGACGTCAATTGGCGGTATAGTTTATGTGACCATTTATGATGAACATTTGAAACACTGTTCGTGGTGGCTTTGTGCTGCTGACTTTAAAGATGTTGCCATTGTAGTGGTCACTTATCAGATGTGTGCTGATGCGGGTGACAGTGGTAAACGCATGATACTGGCTATGTCACGGAATATTTCGCTCGATTAACAATTTACCTCAGCTTCCGACGTTAAGATTTGCGCTTGCGCCACCCTGAAGTTCATGCAACTCAGTCATATTCTCGCCAGCCAATGTTACTGGCGATTTTGAATTGTGCCGCGCCGATAAAGAAATGAAATTCTTGAATTCACGACGCTCACCGTGAAATAACTATTATTATTTCATTGAGATGGTGTAATGATTGGTGACGGTAAACCGCAAAAGGCTATGTTAATCACTTACAAGCAGGCCAATGTTTTTCAGAAAGTAACTGGTGTCGTTGAATCTCAACATAACGAACGATCGTTCGAGCGCCTATTATTGCCGGTAAACCTGGCCAAACCGGACATGAACAGCGACCCAAATGACCTCCGTCGTTGTTTTGGTCCCTGCTGGCGTCTTTCGTAGTTGATTCTTCTTGCGGATAAATGAACCGTAAATAATGCGCGCTGTCTTGTTCTTGACCATGTCGTTTTATGATTACTTTCGAGCATTTCCCGATCTGGGACACTTTAGTGCAAGTGACCTCCTACTGGGGCCAGAGATTTATAAAGAACAATGTTCCGGCAACTTTATCGGGCATCATTCTGGCTGTACTGTTAATGCTGATGATCGTCATTTGATGTTAATCCCAACGTGGTGGTTTTGCACTGTTTGCGTAACGACTTGAAGAACCGGGATTATGACGAGGGCAAAATGAACTCCAGGCTCGGTTTTGACGAAGAAACGTGTTAACTGGTTATTACGTAATTATGCGTTCGGAGACGATAAACTTCAGAATACGATGGTGAAATAAATAGTCCATCTTGCCAGGCGATATTGAGCCGGCTTTAATAATAAAACGCGAAATGGGCAAAAAAACCGCTGGTTGCTATAACGGTTATGCGGTCGTTAATAAGTTTTGAGAACAGTTGGCTTCGAAATGGCATTTAAGTGGTGGTTTTAACGATTGCGCAATCAAACATGGTCAGGCTGAAAGTTTTGTTCGGTGTTTATTGAAAATGGCGAAATCTGAGCCATGTCGGTATCTTTCGCATGCTCTGTCGATAAATGCACTATTTCAACACCGGTAGCTTCAATAAGGGAAAAGCTTGTCGTGACGGGTGCATGAAACGTCGTTTCGAAAATGGTTTGTCTTTCGTTGCGGCGGAACAACCGCTCTCACATTATGAATGCGGTAGCACGCGTCGGTATTTCGCTAACTTTTGGTTGAATCGCGATTTACACTTTTAATGAGAAGAGGAGAACCCATGAATGTTAGCTATGTCAATGAATGGTAAATATATGGTATTTTACATGAGCGATGCAAAATGTATCTAAAACATGTTTTAAAGTTTCAATTTATTGGAAAAATTAACTGACCATCTGATGATATCTCTGATGATAGACTGACATGTTCTGTTTAACGGTACTTTCCTGGGGATTCGCCCTTCCTTTATTTGCGGAGCTGTTGAGTTACTGACTTTCCTAGAGATGAAAACTAATATTTTTCGTTGAAGCCATACGTATTCCTTTTTTCACGGTGCTGGTCGCTATGTTGGTCGTTTTTGCTTTATACATTTGGTATATTACTATTTGGTGACGCATTCCATTTTTCTGCGCTGTGAATACGAGCGAACCGAATAAAACTTTGATGTGCGGTGCTTCGTTGGAAACATATTTCCGTGAAGCTGTCCATTCTCGATAAAGAATATTTTAATCATTTGTGCGAATATCGGCGCACTGACCTGATGGTCGTTTTCTTGTGCGCGAATCACGTCGGGGTACATTTGTTAGCGGTTCTGTCTTACTAAATGGCGGAATATTGTTTATTTTATAACGCGACATTGTCATTATAATGCGGATGAGTGGATGTTTAACCACGTTGATCGATGATAACGCGTGATGAATGTTACCGGCTGCTTCGAGCCGAAATGGCGTGTTTCTCGGGTTTCAAAATAAAGAATTTCTCGAAACGGAAATTTTATGCGTGAATTGAGCGCTGCTATTAATTTGGCAATTTTGCTGAAAATATTTCCACGATTCATAAAGAAGGAAGTTGAAGATTGGTAAAACTCTCTGCCGAAATTTGAATCACGCTGAATTTCGTTCCGCTGTTGAAAGGTGCGCTTATGCGTGCGATAATTTTCGAAAACCTCTTTTTTCGGGGACGATCACCGTTAATGTTCGATGCAAGGAATCGGCCTAACTGTCGTCGACGAATGACAGATTGAAAGGGCATCGCTTGCTTACGATACGCTTCAAATGCGATACATCGAAGCGCAAACGAAATTCTTCGCCCGATAGACCGCGTTTGGTGTTTGCTGGATCTCGGTGCGATGAACTCCATGATATTCGATGGTTTACCCATTATGTTAATCTGGGTAACAAACTATAAACGTCGATTAGCCATTTGAACAAAATCGACTGTTTCGATGGCGAATATTGATTGAAAGAACAATTTTTATTGAAAGATGGTTTCGTGACTGAATGTTTTCATTAAAAGAATATTAGTGCCTTATGCGCAACATACTGCTAGTAAATTTCTACTAATTTGAATTTACTAATGCATTGACGTGAACTTTAAAAGTTTTGACGATATATGTTAACATCTTCGGAGATTTTCGAATTAACCGTGATTGATTTGACTTTGAATATCTTTTGGCCATGTGATCTATGGTTGAAATGACAAAGCTTTGAACGGCAGCAAGTCAACGATGACACGAAACACTTCGATGAAATAACGACACTGTTGCATCAAAAACCGTTCGGCTTTGGTGAAGATGGTGGCTAAACCGTTTTCGAGATGATGGTCGACTAAAGGATTGTTACCGATATTCGTATCTGGAGTGTGCACAAAACGAAAGGTATATAACTTTGTTATTTAACATCAGCTAGTAAATCTTTCCGGCGATAATAGTCACTGGCGGCGCTGACGGAACTGAATATTTCGAAGCTTTCCTCGAACGTGTTTGTCTTGATAATAAGGAAGATGATAAGTGCGGTTACCTCAACCGTGCTGCGTTACGAATCAACTTGCTGTCGGTGACTTCTGGACTTTGGTGATGCTTCGGTGAATGTTGAATACGTGAACACATCGACGCGGCGGAGCGTTCGACGGGTTGCTGACGAATGGCTGGCGGTGATGATGATGACGCCGGTAATACCTGCGTCTCTAAATGTCGTTCTGCTTGACTTGACGTGACACCGAATTCGGGTGGAGGAGGATGCGTGAAATGTACTTCGCTGCTGATCGCGGCGCGATTACCCTTTCGATTGGACGCACTCGTA